>JAAGNO010010163.1:20445-43964 GCA_033439905.1 Ceryle rudis
ATGCTTCTACTTTACAGTTTAGCTGTTTAAAAAAATATAAATATATATACATAAAAAATAATTATATTCTGGTTGGACTTTGCATCCAACTTCAAGAATCTGCAAGGAAAATTATTTGGTCTGGTCAAATTTTCAATATGTGGTAATTTCTGCAACATTAAATGCTTTCCTATATTCTTTCTGTACAAATAATGTGATTATGTTAATTAGTTACATGGTCAGGGAGAGTGCCTTCCATCTTGTGTTTCAATTTGTCTGTAACTTGTAATGTTCAAAAGGTTAACATATGAAGACTTGTCATGGATACAGTAGCTAGTTCTCCCCCAAAAGCACTGAATATGCTTAACCAGTTACAGCAATATTCTTGACTGTGCTAAGAATCAAAGGTCTATTAAACCTATGAAAAGTGTTTAAAATAAATGAACGATGGACAGAAGCTTCAAGGAGAAGGCATTTTCACTAATGATTGAAAAAGATGTCAGGTTTATAAAGAGATTTGAGTAACTTGAACTCAGGGCTAACATAATTAATATCTAACTTAAATTGTAATTAGGTTCTGTGTATGTTTAGTTCATCCAGAGTGTCCATGTTCAGGTCATTAGTAAGTTATGGAATATCCCCCTGGTCAGCTACCTCAGCTGTGTCATCTCCTAAATCCTTTCCCACTCCCAGCCTGCTCACTGCAGGGGGCAGAATGGGAAAAAGAAAGCCTCAGGGCTGTGCAAGCACTATTCAGAAGTAGCCAAAATGTTATTTCAGCATTGTTTCTGCCACAAATCCAAAGCATAGCACCATACAAGCTGCTATGAAGAAAACTAACTCCGTGCCACCTGGACCCAGCACAACAGCGTATGAGAGCAGTACCTGAATAAAAGGTACCTTGAGCAGTAATATGAGACTGTCGGATATACAGGTGGTTTGGAAGATCTGACTTTGAGAAAATAAATAAATAAATAAATAAATAAATAAAGGCAGTTAGATAAAGGCCCAAACCTTTTTGTTGTTATTTCTTAATTTAAGACTTTTACAGTTATATTTTTCTTCACAACCAGGAAGCAGCACTGAGGAAAGTAAACATGAAATCCAAAATTTGGTTGTATCCTGTAATCACATACTTTATCATTCTCCACGTGCACAACAAAGACCATACATCTTCTCAAGCATCTTAGCAGCAGGGGTGATCACCTTCTCTACAAGAAGAACGCTACCATGATAGAGAGCTTCAGTTACAATTTTAATCATAGAATTAATTCTGAAAACAGGAGCACAGAAACACTGACAGGAAAAATTCCATCAAATATTACACATTTCCCTTATGCTGGTGTCTGTCCCCTTCTCTGCATGGTAGGAATTTTGGTTTATGATAGTACAAATACCCAGGCACGGAACAGAGAAACCTAACCAGGTGCACCTCATGATCTTCTGCATCATGGGAATACAGAGAGCAATGTTATCCCCAGTCACAGTTGTAGGTTTTCTGAAGATTGTCATAGTTCATCTTTTTCTTTAATACTTATTGAAACACAGTGGAATGTCTGGGACACACATTTCACTGATACATCTCTTTCGCCTTGTCTGAGCCTGGAGCACTACTGACCTTTTAAAAGATGATCATAATACTAATGGTCTTCTATATCAAGGGGTATTTTTCACAATCTTCCATGCTAAAATATGTTTCTGCATGTCTGTGAGTTGTACGTGATCAAAAAGGAAAGTTATTATGCAAGGTTTATGTTTTCATTTATACTTGAAGAGTTCTGAAACCCTGTATGTTTCCCAGTTATTATGGATAATGTACATTATGCCTTGTGAAATAGCTTCAAAAACACAGATATGTCAAAATAAGTAACCAGATTTTAGTAATCTGGCATCAAATATATTTCTGTTAAAGTTAGAATGTTGATATGATATATTGCATGCTGCAATAACTACAGTATTTAAATGCCGCAGTAGTAATGATTCCTTCTATTTAAATAAAGGCAAGCAATAAGGAACAGACTCTGGCATGAAGGTGTCTTGAGGGATTGTTAGTCTTTACAGTTTAATATCAACAGCATTTTTGCATAATTTTCAGTTGCCGAAGGCAGCTGCTCCAGAGCCAGCTTGGCTCACAACGGAGCAGTAGGTCTCAGTGCATGGGGGTTTTCCTGAGGTTTTCCTCTGATATGGAAAGGCCAGGGGAGATGAGAGACACACCAGGAACTGTCAGCTCTTGCTAGAGAGGCTGATGAGTATAAAATCTTTAAGGCACAGGAGCAGGCCATCCTGGTGTGCCGTAAGATGGCAGGGAAGAAGACTGGCCTAGCTGAATGGAGAGCTTGGGCTGGAACTCAGGAAGAAAACAGAAGTCTATGGCGTATAGAAGAATGGACAGGAAGACTACAAAGATTTCATGAAGCTACGCAGGGTGAAAATTAGAAAGGCCAAAGCCCAACTAGAACTTAATCTGGCTACTGCCATAAAAGAAAATGAAAGATGTTTCCATAAGTACATTAACAGCAAAAAAAGGACTAGGAGAATCTCCATTTTCTATTGGATGATGGGGGAAACGTAATGACTAAGAATGAGGAAAAGGCTGAGGTACTGAGTGTCTTCTTTCCCTCAGAAAGTATGCTTCACTGAATAAAAAACTGTCTGGATGACTGGGTGGTTAATGGAAATAAATCCAGTTGGAGACTGGTAAGAAGTGGTGCTCTCCAGGGCTCAGTACTGGGACCAGTTCTCTTTGGTATCTTTATCAATTATCTGGATGAGGGAATTGAGGGCACCCTCAGTAATTTTGCAGATGACACCAAGGTGGTTGGAAGTGTTGGTCTGCCTGAAGATAGTGAGGCTCTACAGAGGGTCTGGACAGACAAGATCAGTGGGCTGAGGACACTGATGTGAGATCCAACAAGGCCAAGAGTGAGGTCCTGCAGTAGGGTCACAACAACCCCATGCAGTTCTATAGGCTTGGGGAAGAGTGGTTGGAAAGCTTCATGCTGTAAAAGGACCTGGAGGTATTGGTTGACAGTTGACTGAATATGAGCCAGCTGTGTGCCCAGGTGGCCAAGAGGGCTAACATCATCCTGGCCTGTATCAGGAACAGTGTGGCTAGAAGGACTAAGGAAGTGATCATCCCTCTGTACGCAAGCACTGGTAAGGCTGCACCTTGCACTTTTGTCCTCTTATTTGTTACTTGGTTGAACAGACTCCCCACCTCTCTACAACCTTCTTTCAGGTAATTGTAGAGAGCAATAAGGTCTCCCCTGAGCCTTCTTTTCTCCAGGGTTGACAACCCCATGTCTCTCAGCCACTCATAATACATGTGCTTTAGACCCCTCACCAGCTTTGTTGGCCTTTGAACATGATCTAGTACCTCAACTTCCTTCTTATAGTGAGGGGCCCAAAACTGAACACAGTTGAAACTCATACAATTGGTCTTGGTCCTTCAATCTAGTCTGTCTAGATCCCTCTGCAAAGCCTCCCTACCTTCAAGCAGATGAACACTTCCACCCAGATTGGTGTCATATGAAAACTTCCTAATGGTGCACTCAATGCCCTCATCCAGATCATTGATAAAGACAGTAAAGAGAACTGGACCCAGTACTGAGACCTGGGGAATGCCACTTCTGACTAGCCACCAACTGGATTTATCTCCATTTACCACCATTTTTTGGACCCAACTATCCAGACAGTTTTTTACCCAGTGAAGTTTATGCCCATCCAGACCAAGAGCAGACAGCTTCTCCAGGAGAATGATGTGGGAAATGATGTCAAAGGCTTTACTAAAGTCCAGGTAGACAACATCCATTGCCCTTTTCCCCCACCCACTAAGTAGGTGCCCACTGTTGTAGAAGGAGATCACGTTAGTTAAGCAGGACCTGCCTTTCATAATCCCAGCCTGACTGAGCCTGATCATCTGGTTGTCCTGCATGTACTGTGTGATGGTATTCAGGATCATCTGCTCCATCAGCTTCTCCAGCATTGAAGTCAAACTGGCAGGCCTGTAGTTTTCCAGATCCTCCTTCTGTCCTTTCTTGTAGATGGGAGTCACATGGGCTAACTGCTGATCTGCTGGGACCTCCCAGGTCAGCCACGGCTGCTGAAGATTACAGAAAGTGGCTTGGTGATCACCTCTGTCAGCTCTCTCAGAACTCTTGGGTGGATTCCATTCAATTCCACAGACTTCTGCATGTCTGTGTGGTGCTAAGTAGGTCACCAACCATCTCTTCCTGTATTGCGGGAGGATTATTCTGCTCCTGGCCTCTGTCTTCTAGCTCAGGGGACTGGATTCCCAGAATACAACTGGTCATATTGCTAACAACTGAGGCAAAGAAGGCATTAAGCACCTCAGCCTTTTCTTCATCTTTAGTCACCACATTTCCTCCTGCATCTAATAGAGTATGGAGGCTGTCCCTGGCCCTTCTTTTGCTGCTAAGATATTTATAGAAGGATATGTATAGCAGAAGCCAGATTAATTTCTAGTTGGGCTTTGGACTTTGTAATTTCCATTTCTATTCAGGAAATTTACAGACCTACAAACCAAAACTTTAAACTTGTAAATGTAGTTTTCCATAAAATACAAGATTTATCTTATATTAAACCATGGATAGCACATACTGTCCTGTATTATGTTTCAAATATCCATTACAAATAGAAATTAAAATCAGAGGGTATTATATGTATTAACACTAGTGTGACAACTCAAAATCTAACCAGCCATCACACAATATGCTCCAGGTACAGTATATGTGAGCAATTTGTATATAGTCTGATCTTCTGAATGACCCTATATATCAGCTGGTTTTAGCACATATAGATTCATAAACAGGCAAGTATATTTATATAGATTCCTGAAGTATTGAACTTTATAATACAGCCCATTGAGGACTCATGCTGGAGCAGGCAAAGAGTGTGAAGAAGGATAAGCAAAAGGAAACTGTTTTGTGCTGACTGCAGTCTCCCATCCCCCAGAGGAATCACAAGTGAAAGAATCAAGGTAGGCTTGGAGGAGGTGGAAGTGAAGGAGTTAAATAAGGCATGAGAAAGGATGAAATAGGAAAGTTGTTATTTTGGTATACCAGAATCTCTTTTAAGTGTCAAAAAAAAAAATTAATTTTCTCCAAATTGAGTCTGTTTGGCTTGCAATAGTAACTATTAAGTGATCTATTTGTCCCCACCTCAGCCCATGAGCTTTCTCATCCTATCTTCTTTCCTATTCTGCTGAGGAGGGAGAGCTAGTTTGCCATCTGGCTAGCCCACCACAAATGCCCAGTAAGAGCTGATACAATCCTAAAAAGTAAGATGTGTAAAAGAAAATACAGTGTTTGTGTGTTTATGAGAGCAGCAGTTTAGAAAGCAACAGAATCATGCTTTGCATTTTACTGTGACTTTGGAAAGTGTTTGCTGAAGGTGTTGTAGGTTTTGGGTTTGGTTTGTTTGTGTTTTTAATTTAATTATATATGTTATATATATAATTCTGTGAAACAATAATTACTGGATGAGGTGTGTTATAGAATATGAAAGAAGATAAAATCAATTTGGATGAGTTAGTGATAGGTATAATAATCATAACACTGCTTAGACTTCATAACAACTAATTTGTGTGCTTAAACAATGAAGTTAATGAAGTTGTCCATTCCACTGAAGAATCATTCAAAGCTTGATACAAGCTCTTTGCAGTCAATACAGACTAAAAATTACTAAATAAACTATAAGACTGAAGGAGGAATAGACATTCTGAAAGTATTACCTCTGAATCAAGGAAAAAAGGGAAAAAGGAGGAGGAGGAAGGGGAAAGAAAAAAAGAAAGAAAGAAAAAAAGAAGGCCAACTGACACAGTCTGTGAATAAAAATCCATGATGGGTTACCAACCATGGAGATACTACCTTTAAGAAAACCCCTGACAATAAATAAATTGTTTGGGAGAATATATAGAGAAGTATCAGTATGCTTGCCCTGTTCTGATTTTCATGATAACCTTCACTTAGAGTTTGTTATGGTTCAATCTTATTAGGTTAAATAAAAGGATTTAATAAGGGTGGGTTTTTTGTAATTGTGTTCCAGATGTAATTTTCTAGTGACCAGATCTTACGTGTCTATTAGATGAGCTTTCATTACTACAAGTAATTTTCCTTCTGACAGTATTTCTAGACAGTTAAAGTCATATTTTAACCTTCTTTTGCATAACTGAAATAGGCTGAAATAGTCAGCTCATTCAGTTGTGCTAATCATTAAGGAAGAATTGTGAATTTATTTTAAAATAATAAATGTATTTAAAAACAATTAGTAGATATAATTTTTATCAAAGACATTTAACATACTTTACATTTTTGAGAAAATACTGTACAATTTCAGCACCAAAAAAAAAAAAGTTATGTACTCATTGGAGAAAAGGACACTGCCTTGTAGTCACACGAACAAAATTAAACAGATTTGCCAGCAATATCCCTACCTTAAATCATTCATTATGTTTGAAATCTAAGTGCAAAACCTATAATATTTAGAAAGGTGTCTTTTGTTAAATGTTAATCATGTGTCAAGAGATGACAGGTGAGGTCCACAATTTGGGAAGTACATGTTACTTATCATTTACAAGAGCAGCTACTAGAACCTTTAAATAATTAAGCTAGGGGAAAAATTTAAAAGAAAACACAGAAATCATGCCTTGCCTTCTTATTGAAATCCACCTCTTTATTGAACACTTCCTGCTTTTAAGAGAAAGTGCAGATCATCAATAAATTCTTATCATGTCCTGTTATTGTGCTCCTTCACCTTCTTCCTCAAATGAAAAATAAAAGATTTGGTCCAGATTCTTATTGTCATTATACAACTGCAACAGTACAATTCCAATTAAAAAAATATATCTTTTTTTCTTAAGTCTCATTCTCTTTTCAAAGCACTCTATGGAACAGGGAAACAAATTTCAGATTTTGCATTATTACTTTTACTTTATTATTTGCCTTTCCCTGTCTAATATCCTTTATTCCCACTCATTCTTCACAGGAATACAACACAAAAACAACAGATGTGGATCTTTATATACGTATTTGTGAGAAATAAAATATATCACTGAAGTTACTGCATTTTTTTTCCTATAAATCATAATAATATGTCTGCATTCATTTCCAGACACAGAAATAAAGTGATATTCCCCATTCTGTAGACATTTATGGCTGGCATTAATTACAATGTGTTTTTCTTTACAGAAATTAGTGTGGTTTAACCCAGCAGGCACCCAAACACCACATAGACATTTGCTCACTCTCTCCCCATGAGATGGGGAAGAGAATCAGAAAAAAGGTAAAACTTGTAAATGGAGATACAGACAGTTTAATAGGAAAGAAAAGGTAAATAATAATTAGAATATGCAAAACAAGAGATGCACGATGCAATTGCTCACCACCCACTGACTGATGACCATCCAATTCTTTGAGCAGCAGTCTGCCACCCCCATCTCCCTCAAGACAAATCCCAGCAGTTTTATTGTTCAGCATGACATCATATAGTATAGAATATCACTTTGGGCAGTTTGGATCAGCTGTCCTGGCTGTGCCCCCTCCCAGATTTTTGTGCATCCCCAGCCTCCTCACTGGCAGGGCAGTATGAGAAGCTGAAAAGTCCTTGACTTAGGGTAAGCACTGCTCAGCAACAACTGAAACATCAGTGTGTGATCAACATTATTCTCATCTTAAATCCAAAACGGAGTACTATACCAGCTACTAGGATGAAAATTAACTATCTCAGTTGAAACTAGGACAAAAATACAGGATATAATCAATAATGCCTGTCTAATTAAAGCCCTCATAATTATACTTAACATATACTACATTAAGTGCCTTTAAAAATCATAGTAAGAGTACTTTAGTTTATTCTAGCTTTATTATAGAAATAAAGCCCCAAACCACCACACAGGTCAACTTATTTGCAAAGCCTGCATAAAATACTGTTAACTCTGTCACACAGAAAGCCATATTACAAGCCAAAGAATGGCAGCTCAGGAAAACCATAGCCCAATAGATACATATTTGCCATTACTAGTCAGAGGCTTTACAGAGTCTCAGAACTGGTTGTGGCTTCCTTTAGTCTGAGCTGTCTTTAACCACTTCTCTTGGCCATAGTGGGCCACAGCAGAAGACATCTTAATAAGGACATAATATATTTCAAGCAGAATCTAGTCAAAGTATAACTATAGGCCTCGATTGTAGAAACTCATATGCCACCATAAGTGACTGCTGTTACTGCGCTCATATGGAGATGTGCAACGAGGCCACTGCTCTCAGTGAACCTCAGTGATCCCTAGATGTATTTAGCTGACTAGCTGTAATAGAGAAGCCTGTATTTGCTTCCTGTCTAGTACATTTGGATGACACTATCTACATCCCTTATTTTATTTTGAGATTAAGCAACATATCTACATGTAACATTACTTCACCCAACAGTAGAAATTAAGAACAGCATTGCTTCTAATAAAATCCTACAGGAACCAAAAAAACACAATGCAAATTAATCTCACCACAGGATTGTCCAGCCATGTATTTTAGACATAAATCTCCCCTTCCCTCTTCCTCCAGAAAATTAACCTAAAAGATAACAAGAAGGTTAACTAACCTACTTTGTAGTTTCATTCTTGTAATTTAACTGCTACTTGAGTGTTCAAAGTTTGAAATACTACAGTTATTTTTATAATATTCTTGCACCATGTACCAGATTAATATGTTTCCTACCATAAATATGAAATATGCATATTTATTTCTATCCTACAGTCACTTTCTCCCCCATAGCTTCATTCATTCATCTCTGGAGATAGTCAACATCAGTAATTCATAGTTAATCAGATTTTCTTTAATCAATATTAGCGAATCAACAGAAAACACATGCTCAATTGCAGACATGCAAATAGATATTTTATCCTGGAACAGTACTCCCTTATGCCTTAAGCTCTTTGTAACCTAGAATTCCTGCTGAAGGACAAAAATAACTTCTACTTTTGTTTCAAGTGTTCTAAGGAATTTAATACTGACTGAAGCAGATAAATAAACCAGTTTGGTTAAGTAGCAGAGAAACTTAAGTGATCCTTCTCCCTATTTGAAACATTTTCCACTTTTTTGCAAATAGTAAATACAATTGAAATGTACTAGTAATGAAGTAGTGCATTCCATGGGACTGCCTAAGAGAGATAAGCAACAGACACCAAAAAGAATTTTTTTAACATGTTGGGGAAAAATATTTTTTTGTATTAGAAATGGACAACTTGATAAACATATCCCACAGTAATTATTAAATGTAAATAAATTGAATTTAGTATTCTTACATGTGGACAAGATTAAAGGGGTTACTTACTAAATGAGTGGAAGATTTCATTTCATTATGTCCTTCTGACACATATAGTAAGAAAGTCCTATGTCAAGTGCAATAGGAAAATTGGTTCATCACATCAGGTATATATGTGATATTAAAATATGTAATACTATAAAAGTAATATCAGCTCAAAATATGTGTTTGGGTTAATAAATCTAAGTATAACACATTCAGTTTAAGTCATATTTTTGTACATTTTAACTGAAAGTCATGACTAATTACATTTAGTACTTTGGCATTTTATTTTTAAGGGTAATTAAGGTACTACTCCTGTACTCATGAAAATTAACTCTCAGCTAAATAGAAGAGCTCTGTCTTAAATTGATTACATTTTCTCTCAACGTAACTCTTTTCATTGTTACTTCAAGATCATTTCAGAGCAGAAATCCCATTAAATTCAGAGTATTTCTACATTACTTTTGAAAAACAACATTTTTAATACACATTCTTGAGTTAGAGCTACAAAAAAACCAAACCAAACCAACAAACAAAACCCAAGACAAATAAAAAAAAAATCCAAACCCAAAACCACAACCAACCAACCAACAAACAAACAAACAAAAAGAAAATTCACTAAATTATTGCTATTTTGAGCTTTGAAATGGAACTTTGTTCCTTTTCTTTTGAACCAAACACACTGAAGGATGAGGATTATGAAGAGCAACTTTCTCTGGTTCTTGGCTTATTTTAACTCAGTTCATTGATTATTCTAACTTTTAAAATATTTTTATCTTAGGGATGTGGATCATATGATCAACATTTTACTTTACTTCTTGTCCTGGGTTAGGCTAGGATAAGATTAATTTTCACAAGACGTTGAGAGGGGCCACATCCAGGGTAACTAAACAGAACAAGCCAATAGGATATTTAATACCATACTGATATCATGCCCACTATATAAAGGGGGAGCTGTCCAGGGGAAGTATAAGCAGTTTGGACGGGTGGAAGGTTATAGGTGGTGAGCAGTTGTGTTGTACATCACTCATTATGTATTGTTTCATTAGTATTATTGTTGTTTCTTTTCACTTTGTGTTGTTCTGTTCAACTCTTCTTATCTCAACAGACAGGATTTTGCCTTTCCCTCCTGATTCTCCTTCCCATCCCACCAGGGACAGGAAGGAGGGTAGGGTGGAGTGAGCAAATGGCTGTATGATGCTTAGTTGCCAGCTTGGCCTAAACCACAACACCTCTGGCTCTGAAAAACTTTTTTTGGGTTCAGATGAAAAAAATTAGATGTCGCTGATAAAAATGATGTGAATGAGTAGCAATAAGTATTCTAATATCCAAGTAATACCTCACATTTAAAGGTGGGGTTTTTTTTCAGAGAAAACATTTTTTGTGTTCATCTTGTTTTGCAGCTGAATTCCATTTCAAATGCAAGTAAAAATTATTCCAGTTCAAAAGGCCTTTTTGCACAGTTCTCAAATATAATTTGTTACAGTAATAGTTTGATGTCAAGTAGAGAATGCCTTAGAGAGCTTGAAGTAAGTTCATTTATTGCCTTTAATTGCATCCCCCTAGAGTTTCAATGTAGAACAGAGAAACAGTTTGAAAGAAACCCACGTGGTTTTAAAATAGGTAATTATTACCCAGTGTTTCTATTCATATTCCTAGATAAGTTCAAGGACACATCAGAATGAGCAAAGGCAATAAACTTGGATTATTATGTTATATAATTTCTTTGTGATGTAATCAAGCTACAATATTTCAGCTATGTCTGAAAGCTTTATTAGTTTTTCCCATTAAAGTTTTTTTTTTTTTTTATTTTAATTTTTCTCTCTTCAGCTTCCTTCACTGATCTTTAAATGTTAAGTGAATTAATGACAAATATTTTGTAGATTTTTCACACTGCTGTAAAACAGATCAGCTGACTTTATAAGCAGCTAGAGATATCCATGGCATATGGGACTCCAGGTCATGTCCCCTTTGCTTATAACCAGGAAAATGAACTTATTGGAACTGCTACAGAAGTTTTATATCTGTGCAGTCAAAGTCTCTCAAAGGTGCAGTTCATTTGCCTTCAGGACTGTGCTATGAAAGAACTGCTGTAAAGCAGCCAGAGCAAGTCCCAGATTTGGATCTCCTTAACTTCAAAGGAGAAGCCATTAAAATACAACCATTTCCTTTTGCAATTGTGTTTCAAATGCATATTAAAAGGAAATTATACTTGCCCCAAGCTCCACTTCAATCTCATTTTAATTGATTGTCATTGTTTGTATTAGAGAGATGTACGCAGATAATGAAGACACAGCCATGAAAGTCCCTAATAGAGATATGTTGAGACATAAAATGGGACTTATTTTAACTATCAGAGTATTTTAATTTGTCTGGAGAACTAATATATTTTGTCTTCAGAGATGAGTTAAATCCATCTCAGATACATTTGCACAGAAATTCAGTATATATTGAAATGTGCATTGAAGTAGTATTTCAGGCACTGTGCAGAAAAGAGAGACCCAGAAAAAGAATAAAGCAATTTTCTGGTTTATTGTTTTGAGTAAGAAAGTAATGTAGATTTCTAACTGCAAATCTGTCCTGTAAGGAAATATTGCCATGTAGCCAGGAGGAAGGGACTCAGTGCAAACAATGGACAGGAATTGGACTGGACATGAGCAGAAGTGCAACCAGTTACCTTAAAACACAGGCAGAAAATTTCAGTTCAAAACTCTTAACAAACCTTAGAGTGTCTTGGTCCTTGTGAGGATTAAGTACACACACTTACTTTAACTCAGGTTTATAGATTCCACTCCACTTTCACATATCTACAAAGCTCATACTTGTGATCTCTAAACCCCATGGATATCCTTTTCCTGAGCCATTTACAATTGGGTCAGTACACCCTGACTAAATACATTTGACTGGATCTTCAACAATCTAATGTTGGCTGTACATCCTCAATTATGTGAAATAGAGCAATGTGTAGAAAACAACATTCATTATTAACGATATAATAGTAAGATTTTAATCTTCACAAATACATATATTATAATCACTTGTGTTTATTAGAGATGGAAAATGTTATGAGAGAAATTTATTAAATATAGAACTGGTCTGACTGGTCCTGACTTCTGTTTTTGCCAAGTAAGAAATAAGACTGCTTAATTATTTATTGTTTGTTTGTCTGTGTTTGGTAAACTATAAATACATCTTAATTTGTCACTGAGATATGGAAAAGTAGTCTTAAACATACTTTAGTCACTCAGTTCTTACCTCCCTCCTCATGTCTTTCTTCTCTCAAGCTTTTTCTGATGGTGTACATCAAAATGGCATTTTGTAGGAACCCTTCTGGTCTTCAAACAGTACTGAGTTCCAAGTGGCTGACATGAACAAAATTAAAAATCGAAGTAGTTGTTAAAGTATTTGCAATTATTTGATGCTGGGTTTATACATCTGCTTAGTATGATACAGCTTTAAAGATGTAGCTGAGCTGGTTTCATAGACAACTTAAATTCTGACACTTTGAATATCTTTTCATGAAACCTTAGCACTTGATATTACACTCTAGTGTAATTATGTCAAAGTACATTTTTTATAAAAAAAAAAAATATTTTCTGTGTTCCAAACAACACTGAACAAAATCTTAGTGCAAGGAAACCATATAAGACCCTATCATTTTCCTCCATGTAATTTTAGAGCCAAGATATACAGATTTTCACAATCTTTAACAAAAAGAAAGATAGGAGGCTGCTATTCTCTCTAAGGAAAGTCTGGTTTGGTTTTTTTTTGTTTGATTGGTTTGGGTTTGGTTTTTTTTTTTTTTTTTTTTTTTTTTGTTTGGTTTTGGTTTTGTTTTTAACCTGGAAAATCCTATCTGTTTACTGGCACAAAAGGGATTTTGAAACTCAGCAGTAGGCAAGTAAGATGCAAGTTATGCAAGGGCGTGTTTTAGAATGATTAGAAGCTATAAACAATTTGACATTAGAACATTTAAAGATATCTTTTTGTCAAAGAATGTGTTTGCATTCCTTTATGTTTGATTTAAAAGAAAACTCGTTAAGTTTCTTATCTTTAGCTTCAAGATGTTCTACTTTCCATTTCTCACACGTTCTAGTAATTGCATAGCACTATTTGAAGTTATAAGAAACTCACATAAACATATTATTGATAATAATATGATGATATTATTAATAATGCTATTAGTAAATATTCTGTAAAAATCTTAGCATTTTCAATAACATTTGTCATTCTGTAACAACAGCTGTTGCTTCACTAGAACTACTGAGACAATACTGCATTGGGTGGCCCATGGCAAGGCATTGGCAGTGGAGGGCTACAGAGGTGATTTCTGTGAGAAAAGACCAGGGGCTGCCCCATGACAGAGACAACTGGTTCTCTAATAAACAGAAAGCTCAGAAAAGGTGGTGGGGAAGGAGGAACTCCATGTACCAGAGCAGGTATTCCCTGCAGCCCATGGAGGAGCAGTTGGCTACTTTCTGACAGGAACTGTGGCCCACAGAGACAGCCTATTCTGGAGCAGGTTTTTTGTTGAAGAGCTGCAGCCAATGGGAAGGACCCACTCTGCAGCAGGTATCCACACTGCAGGTCATGGAGGAGCCCATGGACTTTTCCTGAAGGAAATGCAACTCATGTAGAAGACCCAGGCTGGGGAAAAGTGATAGTGAAAAGGAGTGGCAGAAAGGAATTGTTATGGACTGTAAGACCCCAGCCCCCTATTTCCCATTCCCCCTGTGCCATGCTTGGTAGGGAGGGTGGCCAGGGAGGAGTAGAAGAGACAAGGATGAAGGTAAATGATAGTAAAAAGGGCGGGGGGGGAGCTGGAGATGTCTTATCTTGTTTTTAACTATCCTTTTCTGGTGTTCATTTGCAATATATTAAATTATTTTAATTAAAATTACAAAATGATTGAAGTTGGGAGGGACGTCTAGAGATTATCTGATCCACCCCTCTGATCAAGCAGGGCCGTATACAGATTGTAGAATCATAGAATGGTTTGGGTTGGAACGGACCTTTAAATGTCTTCTAGCCCAACACCCCTGCAATGATCACAGACATCTTCAACTCTGTCAGGTTGCTCAAATCCCCAGTTAATGTGGCTTTGAATGTTTCCAGGGATGAGGCATTTACATTCTTTCAGGGCAACCTGTTCCAATGGTTCACCACACTCAATGTAAAAAGTTTCTTCCTTATAGCTAGTCTGAATCTACCCTCTTCTAGTTTAAAACTGTTACTTCTTGTCCTATCACTATAGGCCCTACTAAAAATCTGTCTTCATCTTTTTCATAATCTCCCTTTATGTATTGAAGTGTGGTTGCCCCAACTTTGATTTTGTATCAAATGTGCTGAGAGTGCAACCTGCAGTATCATCCAGCTCATTAACGAGGATATTAAACATCATTAGTTACTGGTCTCCAACTAGAATTCATGTCACTAATTACTACTCTCTGGGCCTAGCAGGTACAGCTGTTCAAACACCTGCCAGGGAAATTTTCCTGTGGCATGTCACCACCATATCTGAGACTGCTCCACTGGTACAAATGCAGCTAAGGCCCCCTTCTTTGTGCACTGCTGCACAAAACTGATAGATCTGTTGATGGGACTGGGAACTGCGCTTTGGGGATGGCTCTTATATAGGTCTCTTTCAAACACCAGCTAAAGGTGTTTGAAGGTTGACCCTTCCTAGCCAGGGAGCAGTAGCAAAAAAGCTTTAGGCAATCTGTTCTGGTGTAGCTGACCATGCTTATTAGAAGTTACTAGAGCTCTTTCAGGTTTGTACCTGTGTGGCTCCCCTTACATCATCTTTACATAGCAGCAGTAAGCACTTTCACATTTCTCTGAGGGAAAAATCTGAGCTGACATCACAGCTATTTTTCACAAAGTCTATTTTGCCCATAACAGTAATTGTTAAGTAATTTCTTCTTTCTATCTTTACCCATGAGGGATTTTTTTAATCCTATTTTAATCCTCTCCTGTTGAAGATGGAGAGTGAGAGAACAGCTGGGCAGCTCTCTGGCCAAGATCAATCCACCAAATTGTTTTTTCCTCTGTAATCTCCAATTCATGTGTTGGTATTCACTGTGCCTTGTTCTTCATCTATACATTTTTGTGAAGTAGAAAAGCTCTGTTTTTAAATGTTTAAATGTTTAAATTAACATCGTCTACATAACTGAGATCTTAATCCAAGACTAGAGATCCTATAAAGTAGGTTTTGCTCCTAATACCTTTGCACTTGAAGGCCTTTGCAATTACAGATAGCTGTACATCTTTCTACATTGCACTTACTTGCCATTCCTCTTTACCTTCATTTCCTAGACTAGAGACAGAGAATATCTGTCTGTGGATCTCTGGCAGCACTGACAGGAGAAAAGGCCAGGGAGGAAACCTACTAATTAAATCCAGTTTGTGAATATGCTTTTATTAACAGACTCTCAAACAAGGAAGTAAGCTTCAGCTTAACAGTCCTTCTTACTGGACCTAGAGAAAGGAAGAGAAAAATATATACTAACTTCTCCAGACAATTTGCACTAGCAAAATTGTTCTAACACTAATTTCACTGCAGAACCACAGCAAGAATGTACCCTCTCTCATAAAAGAAAAGCTCCTCTTTAAGGAATCTTAACTGAAAATATACACACACTCTTCCGGACAGTTGATTCCTTTTATATTTCACAGTTTCAAGAAACCATGCATCTATTTCAAATGATACCATAAATGAGACGGTGCCTTACTATACTCACATTTTCACTTTGTGCAAAAAAAGCCCACATTTATTGAACAGCTGACCAGGTATTAAATAAGATCATCTTAATTCAATAAGGTCAACTGCATTTTCTTTATAGGTAAGTCATTTCATACTATCTTTAATACTAAAAGCAAGCTTTGAAAATATATTGGCATTTAAATTGAAAGGAATTTGATCCTAATGACATTGTCATATCTGTTAATGACAATAATAAATAGAGATAAAAGAAAGTTGACTTCAGCCTCAGACATTGTTTCTGGTGATTTAGCAACTCATTAACTGAAAGAGGAAATTTATTTAATTTTAGTAATTTTAGTCTCTTTCTTATAAGTGAAATACAATAGTCATAAAAAAAAAAAAAAAAAAAAAAAAAATCAATTCAGAGCCTGGTTTGCCTTTTAGAAAGGCCGAACAGGCTCACATATTTAAAAATTATGTACTTTTCTTGTATTTGTTGATTTATGAAAACATCACAAAAGCTAGTGGTGTCGGAAGTCTGACATTTAATTTGTGATATAATTTCTATTTTAAAATAACTATCATATTTACATTTTTGATGTACAAGTCAATTCTTCAAATCACTTTGTGTCTTTTTTCATTATTACTGTGGTATTTATAAAACCTTTTCTGACGGGTATTATTTCAGTTTGTATATGGAAAAGATAAAAAATTAGTACTGAATGATATTGTTATTTCTATTTGTGTCATTACCATTATACTGACTTTCCAAAATATCCAGAAAATTAAACATAATTTTATCTTTCGGATTCATCAGATTCAAGCTTTCCATTTCCTAATGCATGGCAGATGCAGATGTAAATGTAATTACAAAAGTTGTAATTGCTGGGAGGTGTAGTTACTAATTACAAACAGATAAATTTCTGAAGATAAAAGAAAGAAAGAATTAACCTGCCCTCTAAACTGAAATTAAAAATTGAAGTTTACCTTCTGTAAATTTTTCTAACGTTTTATCATGATTCTTGTCTGCGTAATTTTTCTGTTGTTTTAAAAAAAGAAACACAATCCTATTCATAACGTACTTGTTATAAATTATATTTTTTATTTATTTATTGGCTAGCACACATCCTCTTAACAAAATCAAGGACCTGTCCTGAGGTAACAAGAATTATAACCACAAGTTTTAGTGACCTACATGTTGTCTACAATAAAATTCAACATCTCTACGCTGCATTCAGGTACTCATAAAATTAATGCATACAGTGAGCTATTTAAAACAGAATGCAAACTGCAGCATAATCCTATGCACTTACCTATATCTAGTCCTAAGGACATCAGTATATTTTAAGTTACACCTTTCCTATACCTTACATGGAGATGTAAAGAAATATCTGCAGTTTTTGCGATTCAAAATATTTTTCTTTTAGCAGGTCTCTAAATTGTTTCTCTCAAAATAAGAAGAAAGATTTTATTGAAAGTTACATTGTATAAGGAGCTATTTCTGCTTACATGCACCAATGTGTAGTGACAAATTTTAAATGTCTAGAGAATGCTTTAGTTAAAAATTGATGTATTTTGGAAGTAAGGAAGATGCGTAATGAAGTTCTCTTGTAAGTATGTTTACATTTTTTGTAACTAAATTTAAAATAAATAAATAAATAAATAAATAAATAAGTTCCAGCACAAATAGTTATCAAATTAGAAGCATTTTTTAATGTATCTGAATGCATGCCTTGACTTTTCCTAACCAATGACTGAGAAATTCCTTAGAAACTCAAATCTCACTGTTTCTGAGTCATAGAATGCCTACTTGAATCTTTTATCATTGTCTTTCTTTAATGTCCTTTAACTACCTGTAATATTAGATAGAGACTTCCACTGCTTAAACTGTTAAACTGAATTCAGTACTGTAGTCTAGTTGTAAAGTTGCTAAACACTTGTCAACTTTTAAGGACACTATTAACGACTGACAACAATATAGATTATATTGCGAATTCAGATATAATTTTTCTTGGGAACTTTCCGTAGTTAGATATACTGCTTAACATACCTGATCTTTTCACTTTTCCACAACTGCATAAGATGACTCTTCAATCTATAATTATCTTAAAAAAGAAGACAGTTACATCACATTTAAAAAGTTGCTTTATATAACTGGGAAATTTAGTCCCTATCTTTATTCATGTAGAGGTTAATGAGAATCTGGCATCAATCTAAGAATTAATAACTAATCAAGCAAGACACCTGAGGCTGAGCAACTAGCAGATATTTCTTGGATTGAAACCTTAATGGCTCACCAATCAATAGGGTAGCATAAGAATATTTCTTCTGCAATTCCAGTCAGAGCAGATTTGTTTAAACAGAAACATAAGTGTGTAATAATTAGCTTATTCAGTGTGAGTAGCAAAAGTTATCTGTTCAAAGGACAGAGGATACAAGAAATAAGGAAGTTTTCATTGAATACATCAATCCTAATCACTATTCCCAAGTTAAATGTTTTCTCTCATCATGAAAATGCCTCTAAATGCAGGCAAAGAATTTAACTATCTGATGCTAGATATAGCATGTCAATCTTACTTCCTCAGTGGCTGATTACTCTCCATTATAAACTTTTTACATGTGACTGTAACTCACATTGTAAGATCTGCATCTTGAATGCAGTCAGAAAAAAGATTTTAAGGTTGTAGGGTAGAAGGCTGAATAACAGCACTGGGGTACAAAAATATATTCCTTTTTTTTTTTTTCCCCTCAGGAATTCTCAAATAATATTTTCCTAACTTTGTATCAGGTGCAGAAATATGATACATGAATAAAAGCTCCTGTCCTAAATGTCCCCCCCACTTTTTTTTTTTTTAATAATCCAATGGATTGTCCATAAGACCTTGTTTATTATGTTTTATGAACAGTATAATTATTGGGAGAGAATAATTTTTATAAAAAATCCATTCTCTAATATGATTTGGACTCAAAATAATATGAGGTTTTCCACACATTATTATATTAAATACTGGATGATGGTTCAAGTTTGTTCTTCATCAGTGACAAAGTGCATGTAGAAATTATTAATTAATACAAAATTAAGACAGAAGGTTGAAGGAGGAAGTTATATTAAATTAAAAGTTATGAAGTATGGAAAACTGATAATACACTTAGGGAAAAAAATCCTTTGTGGGGCTAAGGACTCGATATTTTTAAAATAAATGTTAAGAAAACCAGAAATATGGGAATATGTAGGCTTGTAATTAAATTGAGATATAGTTAATGGTAATGTAAAAAGAAAGATCACATTTGTCTGTTTGGGGGGAAAACAACTGAAATTCTTCAATTGAAGAAAGATGAGAATGACCAGGTAACTTCAACTCTAAGAAGATCTGGAACAAGCTCTACTAGAAAAGAAAGAAAATTAATTGTTTCAAAATTCAGAATATAAACTGGTAAAACTAAAGCAGAATTTTGTGTAAGGACAAGGTGACAAATTGTAGGAAGTTTACAAGGAACAAAATATATTCTAGGTAGTGAAATGACAGTAGCCTGCATAGGACAATGGACATGATATTAGAAAACCAAGCGGTGTTTATGTGACTTGAGATTAGTTAGGGTTTGGGTGGGTTTTTTTGTTTGTTTGTTTCATTGTTGACAAAGGAGAAGAGGTCAGATAATAAAAAACAAGACTTAGAAGATTTTAATGAGGATTTCCAGTAAGGAGAAAAAGACATTCTTTAAATAAAAGAGAGAAAATTTGATGAGCCAACAATTACTAGTAGATGAAGAGATTAGAAATATGCCAGGGTTTTAATATTTGTCTTACTATTCTTGATGTAAAAAAAAAGAAATAAAAGCTGAGAAGATCCATGCAACACAGATACATGTCATAAGTATATGCTATTCTAAGAAAGCCTATGAGGAGTGACTAAGGATTCTGAATTTGTTTAGTTTGGAGAAAAGGAGGCTCAGGGGCAACTCATTGTTTTCTACAGTTTAATGAGGAGCGGAAGTGGAGCGAGGTGCTGATCTCTTCTTCCTGATATCCAGTGACAGGACCATAGAATCATAGAATAGATTGGGTTGGAAGGGACTTTTAAAGGTCATCTAGTCCAACATCTCTGCAGTGAGCAGGGACATCTTTAACTAGATCAGGTTTCTCAGAGCTCCCTCCAACATGACCTTGAATGTGTCCAGGGATGGGGCATTTATCACCTCTCTGGGCAACCTGTGCCAGTGTTTCACCACCATCATTGTAAAACATTTCTTCCTTATATCTAGTCTGAATCTACCCTCTTTTAGTTGAAAACCATTACCCCTTGTCATATCACAACAGACCCTGCTAAAAAAAACCCCCTGCCCCCACCTTTCTTTAAAGCCCCATTTAAGTATTGAAAGGCTGCAATAGGCTGCAAAAGGCTCCTCAGAGCCTTCTCTTCCCACTCTGTCAGCCTTTCTTCATAGGAGAAGTGTTCCATCCCTCTGATCATTTTAGTGGCCCTCCCCTGGACCTGTTCCAACAGGTCCATGTCTTTCCTGTGCTGATGATTCCAGTGCTGGACACAGTACTCCAGGTGAGGTCTCACCAGAGCAGAGTAGGACAACAGAATCACCACCATTGACCTGGCCACGCTTCTTTTGATGCAGCCCAGGACAGGGTTGGCTTTCTGGGATGCAAGCACACATTGTCAGCTCATGTCTAACCTTTTATCCACCAGTAGCCCCAAGTCCTTCTCTGTAGCACTGGTCTCAATCTCTTCATCCTCTAGCTGGTACTGATACTGGGGTTTGCCCCAAATGGAAATGGTTCAAAGCTGCATCAGAAGAAGTTCAGACTGTACATTAGAAAACATTACCAAGGGGGTGGTCGAACACTTGACCTTTCCAGTACTAGGCATGGTCAATGCCCCAAGCCTGTTAATGTTTAAAGGGAATTCAAACAATGCCCTTAAAATCACGATTTAACTTTCAGTCAGCCCTGAAGTGATCAAGTAGTTGATCACTGTAGGTCCCTTCCAACTGGAAGTATTCTCCCCTCCCCTCTCCACCCTCCCCTCCCCTCCTTTCTTCTCTTCACCCAAACTTTCTCTATTGGCTTATTAAGGAAATGACCAGTTGACTGACAAAAAATGTTGAACACAACAAAAAAGGAATAACACCTGAGTATTTTAGTGGAAGAGAAAGCCTGAAGAGGTGTTAATACTATTTCTTATCTAAACTCTGCTGTTAGTCAGGAGAGTTCATAGGAAAAGAATATTAGTACTAGATCAAGAATATCCTATCTAAACCAATCAACTATATGCAAGCATAACATTTTCAATTTAAAAAGAAAAAGCCAAACTTTTGAAGGGAATTTCTTGTATAATAATTGTGTAGATTTTTAAGAATTTCAGAAAGAAGCAGCATCTGGAATTCTGACAACTCTGTAACAATAGATAAATAAAATACTGAGAAAAATAGTTCCATTCCTCAAACATAAGGTTCTAGTTTCATCTGAGATGCCTTGAGATGTGAGACATCCTCACTGTTCTCTTAGACATGACACAGGACCTATGGGAAGCCCATACACTTCTAGAGTGGCACTTGATGGCTAGGCAGAATACCCTTGATGTCCTTTTTAGGGAATCAAATCCCACCTCTTCTGACAGCAGTGATGACTCTGGAGACTGATCAATATAATCAAGGGAAAGAAGTTTAAAAAGTTTTGAACCTTCTGTTTGAAAACAAGGAGTCTGTCTAGGGAAAGAAATCTATCAGTGATGAGCAGAAGAACATGAAGGACAAAAATGGAAATAGGGCAAGTAAACAGCACAGAAGAGTAAGAAGAACAAATAAATTATCTTTTAACAGACATTTGGTCAATCTGTTTTATTAAGCACTCAGTGTCCTATATGAAATGTGCCGATGATTAAAACTATGAAATAATTGTACGCTCTTTTTTTTTCCTGTAAAGTAAAAAGTAAAAAATTACTATGAAAATACATCTTCCCAATTTAATTGCAAAATCTGAATTTTCCCTTAGCCTATTATCCTTAAACAAGATAATACAATATATACTATAGTTTTATCTAATATGGCTTCAATTATTATATTTTAAATGGGGAAACCTGAAACTCTTCAAAAACATGTTAATACTACAGACATGATTCTGAGAAAGTAAAAAAAGATCTAATACTTTCTCCGTGCATCATTAAAAATTCAAACTTTATAATTTTTTTTTTTTCATTTAATGAGTAAAAAAAAAAAAAAAAGTGACCCAAACATTCTATGCACTAGGTAAGAAGACTAGGTATAGTAATTTCAGCCACTGTGAGGGTATTTAGTTTGCATGAAAGAGTACACCTGTTTTACTCTTTTACACTATTGCAGCATTAGACAAGTAAACAACCTTTACAGGGAAAAAAAAAAAGTATTGATTTCATAGAACACATTAGGGTATTGAAAGGGATAATCTCAGGGAATTAAATCAGTAAGTAATCCTTAAAATCCCAGAGAAGCCAATTTTGATGAACCATATCTCCTAATAATGAAAAATGCATAGTATCTTAGAAGAAATTTAAACATTAGAATGCAGTTTACTCAGAGGTGGTAAATTTTTTTTCTGCAGTCAAGCCACTCCACTCAGAGTTCTTTGTGCTTCCACGGAATTAATGGATACTATGGGAATTTGTACCGAAAATTTCTAGTTTCTCTCAAGATGTGTTTGGAGAGGAAGAACAAACATACTGGTTATGAAACAACTGGACCAAGGGCAATACTAGAGAACTCCAAGTCATCAGTCACATCAGGTAAAGTTTACATAGACAGAGGTGCTCATGTACTTAACTTGTTCTACTTCCCATGGGACTTAAGGCACCTATTTCCAACGGGAAATAAAATAGGAATTAGATACCTAAATGTCTTTGTCCATATGGTCTTATGCCTGGTCTTTATCTTAACTGGGTTTATCTCCTAGTAGCTTTAAAAGGGAACAAATATAAAGGCAACAAAGGGAACTCCAAAAAATAGCTGTTACTTACAAGATGTCATTACTTCTCTGAATAAACTGTATTACATTTAGGAAAGCAGAAAGAAAAAAAAAAATTCTCTGATGAACTTACAGAATGAGAGTGAGGATGAATTAAAGTGTAACACAAACTGAACTGATGTTTGATTTGAACTGATTGGATAATTTCATGTGTCACATTGCAACTTTCTTGAAATATGCACATCATACTTCAGAAGGAGCAACTCCTACCCACTACTTTAATCACAAAAGAAAGAGAACTTAATGGCAAAAGTAAATGATTATGTATAAAAGGCGGAACAAATAAAGCTTCTAAAATTA
Source organism: Ceryle rudis (assembly GCA_033439905.1). Taxonomy (NCBI): domain Eukaryota; kingdom Metazoa; phylum Chordata; class Aves; order Coraciiformes; family Cerylidae; genus Ceryle; species Ceryle rudis. Next base: position 43,755 of record JAAGNO010010163.1, read on the forward strand.
GTAAAGTGTTTGTGTTAAAGATACTTCTTACTGATACTTCTTACATAAGAAGCCACAAAGTCAGAACAACAATTTCTGTATAGTGTACAGTAATTCATCACTGAAGTTACATGAAATTTTTTAGTTTAGTTGTCAAGTGAATAAATTTAAATTTTACTACTTTATCAGAATATTTTTCTTTGGGGGAGATTATTTTATTTGTTTTGGGAA
>JAAGNO010010166.1:8235-23669 GCA_033439905.1 Ceryle rudis
AATTAGCCCACTTGAGTCTGTGTAGATATTTAAAAGAAAAAAATTGACTTTTACGGCTGAATTGAACCAAAGGGAAATTAATGTAATCCTTTTTTTTTTTTTTTTTTTTTTTTTTTAACTCTGAGATTTATTGTTTAGTTCTGCTTTGTGCTTTTCTGAGCAGGTGTTTCTTCACAGGGTTTACAAAGTGAATTGTGAATTTTACACCAAATCCTGGCAAGAAAGATTTTTGTGTGTGAAATGTATCTTTCATCATTCAGGATTTTTTAAAGAAGAAAGTGTTGTTATTACTGAACCAAATCACAACGAGAGGAAATAGTTTTTTCCTCTAGGAAAACATTTGCTGTAGGTAAGCCTGTGTGTGTCTATATGTGTCCATGTTTAGAAGGAATATACATGTGTGCAGGTCTCATGCATTACTCTAAGATAATTTTTTCCCTTTGTCCTTCTGATTGAGTGCTGGAAGCATAGCATTTTCCACAACTTTGAGGCAAGTTTAGGTCACTCTGCAATACTGAATCAAGGATTTACTCCTTATCTGGTCTTAAAAAATATCCTATAGCTGTAACTAAAAAAGCCCACCAGTTGGCCAACCTGTGTCGAGACTGTCAACAGAAAGTGCAGTGTCAGGGGTGTACAGAGATGTACGTGGGCTCCTGAGCTTTGTGAAGATCCACACTTGTATATACAAACTGGTTTCTGTACAAAGACAATGGGTGATAGCAAGCATCTGTCATCATTAGGAACAGAATCCCATCAACCAAGTCCCATTTGAAATGCTAGGCATTAAGTTTTTGTTAGCTTTCCGCTTAGACTGACACTCCCTGCAGTAGAAATAAATGACAGTTCCACCAGCAAAGTCTCCAGCAGTTGTCTGCTGCAGATATGAGTCTCTCAGATGCTTCTCAGCAGCTCTGATCCAACAGGCAACCCTTCTCCTGGAGAGTCCTCCTGACAACACTTTCTTTAGCCCAGGTCACAGTCAGTAGTTTCCAGTATGTCCTACACAAGTTTAGACACTGCCCTGAGGAATTTCAGTAAAATATGTTTGTGGTACATAAAAGTCACATCTGAATTAAGGTCTCAAGTGCACACTGAAAAGCATTGGGAGTTTCTACCCAGAGTTAAAGGGAGAGAGTGCTGTTGAACTTACAATTCCTGGCTGTTGCAAGCACTGTAAAAATGATGGCTGTGAATCAGTTAGCAGCAGCAGAAAACCAGCTTGAGGGCTTCTAAAAACAACTAATATTATTGTGGGTTTATCATTTTTATAGTTACACTGACTGAACATGATGTACTGTATGAAGTAAAGCTAGTATTAGGCTTCCAGGTGTACCATGGCATTCATTTGAGACATACCAACAGAAGTTTGTATGTGAGGAAGATTACAGTGAGACTAAAGCAATGTTACCCACCCAGTTGCATCCCTTAGGAATTTAATGTTTTGCCATTTTACATCTCCTGGTTTCCTTGCTGAGTACAATAAAATGAACATTGTCTTCATTATTCTGGGTCTCTGTTTGTAAGCTGACATGGGAAAAGAAAGGTCTTTTCGGTGTGGCTGTTCCTGTTAAATCTGCGAATGTCTGTAAGACAGTGAGCTACAAAGGCTTTCCGAATTCAGTCCTGAGACCTGGCACCTTGGTCAGTGTGGTGGAAGGCACCCCACACTGTCTCTGCTGGAGAAGAGACCTGGCTGCTTCCTCTGTGTAAGTGCTGTTGCCTTATAACAGCTGTTCATGAACACAGGTGGTTCTGTGGTGGCAGGTACTCTACCCTCTTCATGAATTCACTCAGCACTTTTGGCAGCCCTTTGCCACACAGTGACACATTATTCATCCAGCTCAGTATCCCAGGAGCAAGCTGGAAAGGGCAGTGTTTTAATCCTGCAGTGTCACTGCTGTAGCAAATTGTTACCAGTACCTGCCAGCACACCTGCGCACCATGAGCGAAGCCAAGAGCATCAGCGTCAGGGTAACCGGAAGTGTTTTCCTCCTCAGAAAGAAATCACATTTGAGAACCATAATTGGCTAGTTGTGCTAGCCAATGTTTTAAAAAGTAGGTACTTAAATTTGCAGCTGAGTATTTGGATAAATACGGCTTCATTTGGGAGAAGCGTAGAATGCTCTTATCTTCTGTTAAGGTCAGATTGTGGAACTCTGTGGATGCTTGATAATTCCACAAAGAAAACCAGTGTTAATGAGACACCTATACCCAGCATGATAGTAGGTAACTCACAATAGGCAACTCTTGAGCAGTAATAATAGTCTGCATGTTTGCACCAACAGAAAGTTGGCAGTGCAAATTAGGAAATGGTAAGGTATGCCCTATTGTGCCTTTTCTTTAAGCAGCTTTTGTAGGAGTGAGGGCACTGCTGCTTGCATTGCAGAGTACTCTGCTTCCTAAAGCATAGTCCTTTGCACTTAAAAGAGTCAAACTGAGTGGGATCAGCAGATTGGGAGAATGGGTGCCAGCCTGCAAAGGAATTTACCTTTGCTGTGCCATCTTAGTGATGAATTAACTTTTTTGGGTTTTTTTTATATTAAAAAAAAATATGTCACATGTCACGGCTGCAGACTGTGACACAAGGAAGGGATTTGGGTCATTCTGCCTTAATTCCATAATTCTATTTATTTCTTTTCCTAATTAGAAACCTGGTCACGGCAGTGCTTTTTCTCTAAATCCACTTCTATAACATCAGAAAGAAAGAAGTGAGCTGAGTGGTTAAGGATGTGTTTCTCACAGGCTGGTGAGAAATATCCCTGCAGCTATAGCACAGCCACTCAGTACCTGTCTTTTCCTTGGCACCTATTAGAAAGTGGCTGGGGCATAGGAAGGGCTGCCAAGTTCTGCAAAGCCCCCACATCCGTGTTGAACTGGGAAATGCTGGGCTACATCACCTTGGGCTTGGAAAGGAGAAGAGATGAGGTCTGCCCAGGAACCAGCAGAGGTGAGGCCATCCACAGAGACGCTCTGCGGTAATTTGGGAGCACCTCATGTTTCTTTTTTAAGGGCAGTTACCGAACTATTAATTAATTGGACAAATTGCTGAGGTTTAGTAAGTTTTAAGCTAAAGGAAAACCCTCTGGGGAGATACTGGCTCCATGCATTGCATTTCTCTTATGAAACACCTTGGCTCCTATTGGTTTTGGATACTTTCAGCACCTGCTCTGTAGGCAGAGGTTGCTGGACAGACTTCCCTGGTTTTTTCCTGTCTCCAACAGAGAAGGAATGGGGAATAAAAAGGGCTGACACTTGCTTGCTTGGGTCATATCCGAATGTCTCCCCACACACAATGTGTTTGCATCATTACGTATGCCAGCTATTTAGAGGAGAAATGCTAATTTAGAAATCTGAGAGCCACATGGCAGTTTAGGTAAGACACTGTGATCAGAGGATTACACAAACTATCTGAGAAAAATGCAAACATAAAATACGCTCAAATTCTGGTTAATGATGTGAAATATTCTTTATTACTGGTCTTTTGCCTTTACTAACATGGCTCTGCATGCTTATATATTTCTCTGCCGCAAAACTTGGTATTCACTCTAACTTCCCTGTTGCACAGGTTATACCTCCTTCATCTGCACATCTTAAACAATGCTCTCTCCTCCCAAACTCACTCACCTTTCCAGCTTGGCTCAACTGGTGTTGAAGAACTCTTTGGAAGAGTGAAGTGGTTAGTCGCTCGCTCTCACCTGCTCTTTGCTTTTTGGATGTTACCATGAGTGATACTAGCAACTGTCTTGCATTCCTTAATATGAGTTCCTGTGATCTGGGGACATATCCTGAGATCACCAACCTGAGTGCAAACAGCACAGCCAGTACACGGCTTCTGCTCCCTCAGGTGGAAATGGGTGAATAGACCCTTTGCCGTCTGCCACTCATCTTTCACGTGTCCCTCTTCCCTTGCAAGGCCACAGCCAAGTTGTCCAGCCTGTTCACCTGTGGCAGCACAGGCTGAGCAGAAAGCAATCATATTTTCTCCACTAGGTACTTCCCTGAGACAGCACACTTCCCACAGGCACAGAGCTGTGGTGACCGTTTCATAATCTCCACTCCTTTGCTTGCAGGGAGAAAATCTGTCCCATTGTTTTTGTGCCTTTTCTTTCTAGCCTGGCTCACAGACAGGCTGGAATAGCTCCTGCAAACTAATTGACGGCACTGTAGAGAGAGCCTACAAAATTGAGGGCACTCCCTAAACAGTCCTAATCTCTGCTGAAACAGAAGCTGGAGCTTTTGTAGAACCTGCCCTTGACAAAAAGAGAGCTATATGGTATAGCTTACAGCTTTTTTATATAGCTACACATGTGGAGGTTGTGTATAGCTTCAGCACAGCTGGTCTTTTCTGTCTCGAGTGCAGGTTAAAAAAGAAAAGGGAAAAACTACATCGAAGCCTCCCCTCTGCTGGGGCACACTGCTGGCACACTTCTTTCTTTTATGTGTCCAAGCACACATAGTGGCACAATGTATGTGTTGCTCTTCCCTGGCAGTCTGCTCTGATGGCTCATTTTTCTACCATTGCAAGACATGCAATACCAGTTCCAGAAGAGCTTTCATACTTCTTTAACTTGTTTGGCAAGTTTTGCTTGAATACGTTATTTGGATCTTTCAGTACTCTGCCTTATTTCCTCAAAAGGTCATATACCTAATCAAAAGCAAATAAAAAAGCCAAACTAGATTTCCAAATGCAAGGAGGAAAAGGGTGCTTTGTTTCAGTGTCCCTGTCCAAGAATGCAAAATGTGAAACAAACAAATGTGACAGGAAAAAAAACACCACAGTGCAGACTTTTGCTTTGATAGCAAAAGCTATCTGGTACTGGTTGATTACCAGCTGAACATGAGTCAGCAGTGTGCCCAGGTGGCATGGAAGGCCAATGGCATCTTGGCTTGTATCAGGAATAGTGTGGCCAGCAGGTCTAGGGATGTAATTCTCCCCCTGTACTCAGCACTGGTGAGGCCTCACCTCGAGTACTGTGTGCAGTTCTGAGCCCTTCACTTTAAGAAGAATATTGAGGTGCTGGAACAGGTCCAGAGGAGACCGACAAGGCTGGTGAAGGGACTGGAGGGAAAGTCTTATGAGGAGAGGCTGAGGGAGCTGGAGTTGTTCAGCTTGCAGAAGAGGAGACTCAAGGGGGGCCATATCACTCTCTACAACTACCTGAAAGGAAGTTGTAGTCAGGTCGGGGTTGGGCTCTTCTCCCAGGCGACTAGTGACAGGATGAGAGAGCATGGCCTGAAGCTGTGTCAGGGGAGGTTTAGGTTGGATATTAGGAAGCACTTCCTTACAGAAAGGGTGATGAGACACTGGAATAGACTGCCCAGGGAGGTGGTGGAGTCGCTATTCCTGAAGGTGTTTAAGGAAAGATTGGATGTGGTGCTTAATGACATGGTCTAGCTGATGTCATGGTGTTGGGTCATAGGCTGGATTTGATGATCTTGGAGGTCTATTTCAGCCTCAGAAATTCTGTGATTCTGAGAAATGTTTGTAGGAGAAGGGGTGGGATGATTTAGTACTCCTTTTTCTGGGATGCCCTACATCCTTCTAGGTCAATGATTTGTATTTTGCAAAGGTATTTCAGCAGTGTTAAAGCAGTTCAGTTTGGCTTTCAAAGGTCGAGTGATTGACAAGTTTTCCAAACTGCTGCAATGTGGACAAAAATGAGCAATAGCTCATTAAAAGAAAAATACCCATTTTGATGAAAAGTCTCTGAGAAGCTTTCTGTAAGACTCATTTCTTGCCAGTTACACCTTGCCAGGAAGGACAGTGAAAAAGGAGACAGCCATTTCTCCCCACCTTTGAAAAGACCAGGTGTGTTGGTCCTCTGCATTAAGCTCAGATAGCAGTAGAGGTTTTGTAGGGTGATGGGAGGACAGAGGCACAAGTGCTCTTCATGACTTAAACCTAGTGAGTGGGGGCGGGGGACGATGGGAGGTTGGAGTTTGAAGACGCTTGACAGTGATGAGTTGTAGCAGAGATCTAGGTATAAAAGTGGGTGATGGTCCTTTGGGGGAGTGGGGCTTTGGTTGATGTCTTGAGAAGATTTTTCATCCTACAAGGGCAGCTGAGGCGATTGGGAGCTATAGGTAAGGTGTAACATTGAGTACTTGCTTGTGTGATGACTTTATTTGAGGTAGATTCAAGGGGTTGTGAAACTTGAATCTGGTGAGTGGAGAGGATGCAGGATCTAGGCTGAGAGACACAGAGGTGGGGCACCTCACTATGTGAACTGCATAGTGTTATGAATGCATAGCAAGGAAAAAAGTGTGGCTTCTGGGAAAGACTTTGATTCTCTGAGCAGAAATGAAGTGGTTTCAGATGCTGAGCTGGAGTTATGGTTTTTGCTTTGCCAACCAAGGGTAAGAACAGGTAGCGTTAGCTCTGGCGACAAGAAAGACAAAAGAGGTAATGCTGCAGCAGGTATTTCTGTGCTGCTACCATCCAGGGCAGGCCAGGGAGTGCAAAGTGGCACAACTGTCTGGACTTATCAGAGAGGCACCCAAAGCCACAAAGCCCTGTAAGGCCGGGGTTTGCCCCAGAGGTTTCCCCCCCCCCCCGCCCCTTTTTTTTTTTTTTTTTTTTTTTTTTTTAAATGAGAGACATGTAGCTGCAAAAAGAAATACAAAGTTCCTGGTAGATTGTTCACCTTAAATTTGTGTTGGTTTTAGTAGGAGAAAAATATGTTGATTGGGTTTTGACAGATAGTAAAGGCAGATGTAGATTGACTGGGTAACATCCTAGAAAGCTAGAGAAATGTTACATGAAAGCTTTTACATTTATAAAAAGGTACTGTCAGCAGACTCTCTTGTAACATTTAAGACTCCAATAGAAGAATGAAAATGCACTGTGGTATTGCAGGTATTCTTGGCAAGTTATATGGGATTGCCACTTATCTTAAATGAGGTCCCTTTTCAATGGAGCTAAATTACTGAATCCTTTGTCTCATTGTTCTCATTCTAGCTCTGCCTGCCTTGTTTACCAGGGACCAAGCATTGCCTGCAGGTATACAGAGTACACATTGACTTTAATGTCACACTAATACACTGCACAGAAACATAGCAGTTTTCAGGTGCAGCACCAGCCATGGTGTTACATGGATATTTAACTCTTTCTCACCCCGTGCCTTGGGTGTGCAGGGTTGAAGCGGATTTGGCCTTGCATAGTCTCTGTTTTTATTTAGGAAAAAAAAAAAAAAAAACTTAAAAATCTGAGGTTTAGCTTTTCTAGCTGCAAAAATTGCCTTAAAATTGTGCCTTCAGCATAAGTGATGCAGCTGTATGCCTTAAACCTGCAGGTAGCTCTAAATCATTTCTTGCAGTGCAGATTAATATCTGACTGAAGAATCTATTCTAAAGCCCCAAAAAAACCTGTTGGCAATAACATGTGCAGAATTTGGTCCTTCCCCGCTGTTAACTATGGCATAACATAGAAAAGCTGGGAAAAGTAAAGGTCAATTTTTCTCCTTGGTTTGAGCAAAAGGGTAAGACTCTTTGCGTTGTTTTACTTCGAAGTGAAGCAAATAAAATCTCTTTCCCTCTTAACTTTTAATGAGCTGTCAAGTCTTGATAGAAAGTGAGAGGAAACAGCTGATCCTGGCAGGTCACTTGCCCATAATAATAAAACCCCATGGGCCACATTATCAACTTGAGATAATGAACATAGTGCTATCAGCTGCAACAAAGCCATCAGTCACTTTTCAGAGGCTGATGAATTGACTTTGATTCTGGACTGCTCCATACACTAGTGCACATAAGACGTGAATTGGACTTGCATAGGCTGTTGCTTCCCCTCTGCTTCTTACACCCACTTGAATGATAGAGAATAGCAGGCTTTAATGGCAGCGCTATGCCGAGGAGAGCTCAAGGTCTGGGTCTCTAAGCAGTCAGAGGATTTGTGCATGTGGAAACAAGAGGTAGTAAAGAACTCAGCATTAGGTGAAGTAACCCATACTTCAAGGGCAAGTATTTCTTTGGCAATTCTTTCAGTATCTCCTGCTTTCTGTCTATAGTGCAGTGATTTCTAAAGCTTTCTGTCTTTCACTGTCGGTCTTTGGCTTGTTGCAGAGGAGGTGGCTGAGGTCCACAATGGCATGTGGAAGAGAGTGTTTTCGTGGCTGAATTATATCACCACTCTGCAGCAAAAATTACTCGATCATCAATGTTATTTTTTTTTGCAGTTTGCCCATATCAGAAGGAAATAGTGCACTGCTGCCTTAGCTCTAAGCAATATCTTCAGTATTCCTTAAACCTATTTGATAACTGCTCCTTATGCTACTCAAGGAAACAAGGAGAAATAATTAGATGAGTGAACATATGTTAGTTTAAGGCATTAATAGCATGTCTTTAACAACTCAGATGTATCCAGATTCAGGGAAAAACAATGAGAACTGCAAGAAATTCAGTGAGTCTTTACAGGCCATTGTGATTTACTTTTTTTTTTTTTTTTTAAATAATGATTTTTAAATGGTCAAGCTGAGACTGTTTGGTGTTATTACTGTTGGGTTTAAAGCATAAGCTATGAAGGTCTCCTCTGCACCATTCCCTGCAGTGAATTAATGAAGTTATCCCTCTGCTGAATCTTTATAAAGAATAAGTGTCTTGCAGTGAAACTGTGCTATAAGGTAGTAATTTTAGGAAAGGTTAAAGTAACAGTGATCCTGCCATTTTCACCAGGCAGAGTTTCACTATGTTGAAACCACTCAGACAACTGCATTTAGATTAATTTGTAAGACTGCTCTTTCTGATAGATGAGCCTTGGAAAGACCAGAAATGGGTGCCAAAGGAATGACCCAAAATTTTTGCTCAGTGTTTATATTTATGCCCTCAGATCACTGCAAAATCCTGGCCTTTTTGAAGTCACTGGCAAGAATTCTGCTGATATCAGAAGGTTTGGTTGTTTTTTTTTTTTCCCTTGGGGAGCATGTTTTTTCTGGTAGAACTGTAGAGGGAAAGACATCAGAAACAAGTTTGTGCTAGCTAGCTTAAGGCCCAGCTGAAACCCAGGATATACTGTAAAGTGGCTTTACTGTAGTGCCCAGGACAGCACCTGGCAGGACCCCAGTGAATTTTCTCTCTTAGCGCTAATTTCTTAAAATGTGTTTATAAACCGTTAAGTATATAGCTGCAACATTTCATGCATTATTTCTGACAAAGTGAATGTGTTTCCAGCTAAAATCTGCATGGCTAATCTAACTGGAACCAATATTTATAGAACAGCCCCTAACTTCAGCATTGCTCCACGTGCCTTCCCAGACAGATTTGCCTGCATATATCACTTCAGCGGGGAGAGCATCCTTCAGATTACACAGACCTCCTTCCTGTTTGGATAAAGCTTATACAGAGCAGTGAAAGAAGCTTTGTCTAGGGGATATGAATAGATACCCTTTCTGAATGAAAGCATGTCTGTCTTCTTTAAAGCAACAGCAGTGAGAAACAGCCCAGGGTTATGTGTGACAGACGCCCTGTAATAGATGCTCCAGGAGCCATCAGCACTTCCTGACCACTGTTGTAACTGGAGTGCTTTTGAAACTAGACAAAAAACTTTATTTTGATAGAGGAGCACAGAGCAGAATTAAAAATCTATCATGATTTGAAACAGATATATTTTAATTACAAATAGAGCTCAAACCTCATCTTGTAATCACCAAATCTGATTCTTCATGCCTTCCTTATAGTTTAGGTTTTTTTAATATTGACATAGTTTTCCTAAATTTTCCCATCAGTTTCCAAGTCTGGTCCAAGAAGGATTTTAAAACATACTTAGCTCGAATCACAGAATTATTGAGGCTGGAAAAGACCTCTGAGGTCAACAAGTCTAGCCTATGACCTATCACCACCACATTGGCTAGACCATGACACTAAGCGCCACATCCAATCTTTCCTTAAATGTCTCCAGGAACAGCAACTCCACCACCTCCTTGAGCAGTCCATTCCAGTGTCTAATCACCCTTTCCGTAAGGAATTGCTTCCTAATATCCAACCTAAACCTCCCCTGGCACAGCTTCAGGCCGTGCCCTCTCAAGCTGTCACTAGTTGGCTGAGAGAAGACCCTGACCGCCACCTGACTACAACATCCTTTCAGGTAGTTGTAGAGAGTGATATGGTCCCCCCTTGAGTCTCCTCCAGGCTAAACAACCCCAGCTCCCTCAGAAAGAAAGTGTGTGTGTGTAAGGGCAAAAATTGTCCCTAATTTCCACCTCTCTTCTGAACTAAGTGGAAAATGAGGACAATGCTCAGCACTGTTCACAGCTATAAAATATCTTCTAAAATGTAGAGTGGCTTAAAACTACATCCTAGATTTTGGCCTGTAAACTCCAGGGCTCCAGAAAATCAAGTTTACTCATTTGCATTTCAACTGTGCTCGAGGTTCCAAACAAGAAACCAAGGGAGTGTTCATACTGATGGAATAAAATCTCCTTGTACTTACTGTAGGATGGTCATCTACACAGTGTATGAGAGTTACTGTTTGCAGCATCTAGGTTCTGTAGTTGTAATAGAGCAAAATCATGGGCAATTCTGCAGTAAGTAATGGTGAACCATGCCTGTGTGAGGTCCCAATGAGAAAACGAAGCTCAGTCTTAAGGCTACTCATAGTTACCTGGTGACTGGCCTTCCTGTACACGCATTGGCAGCATTTCTTATTTTCCCTTTGCCTGCAAAAGACCCTAGTTTTGAATCTAAGAGAAGCAAATGTTGATTCAAGTAATTTGTTACTAATACAGGGCTTGCCTGGATATTAGTTTGATGCTTCTGGCAAGGTTTGCTGCAAAATTCAGCACTCATGGTAACAGCACTTATGTGCGCTTAGTATACTATAGATCATAGAATCATTTAGGATGCCAAAGACCCTTAAGATCAGAGAGTCCAACCATAAACCTAACAAGGTCAAGTCTACCACTAAACCATGAAGATGTTAGAACTGGGGACTGAACTGAATGGCTGAGACTGGCATGTGGCTTAGATGAGTTTAAGGGTAGTTATTAAATTCTTTCAAATATTAATACTTGTTTCTTTTCTGTAACAACCTCCCTTGCTTTCTCTCCTGCAATTCTGGTCAGCTTCATGAGTTCAACACTTCCCCTGGATGGTGAGGGAGGCCAGTGAATCTCCTAGGTCTGCAGAAAATTGACAGTCAGACCTGGAGAACCTGGAGAATCTTTGATTCACCAAGAAAGACAATATTTTTAAGAGCTTTTCAGGCTTCCCAGTATCTTGGTGCTGGTATGACTCCACCTACATTAGAGGAACCATAGTATCACAGAGTTTCACTGGTATTTCCTGCAAGCTTAAAATGCTTTTGCTACTTTTGTGACAAAAGAGGAAACTACAGAGCAATGCTTAGTGCAGCTGGCTTTTGCGCAAGAGCAGCTGTGCCTTTAAAGTGTTCCTGTAACTTTACAGGCAGAGGTAAAAAGAGAAAGGCAACTGTTTGCAAATCTGTTGTGCTAGGCTGTAACTTTCCTTCAGACATTTTAAACCTGAATATCGTGTTTGTATCCAAAGTGAAAATAAATACAACCATTTAGATTGGAATGTAAACATAGCAGCACTGGCAGCTGTGGAGTAGACAGAGTAAAAGACACAGCTAAAAGGTCAGCTCTGCAAAAGCCACCTCTAGCAGGATAGTTGGCTCTTAGTGGCTTCAGCTTGAGTACATGGCAATCACCATGATTGAGCTGAATAAGGCAACTATAATTTAAAAGTTACATTCTGCCTACCATGAAAAATAAAATAAAAAAGCTTAATGTAAATTTGAATTTAGCATGAGATCTGTCCTGGCTGCTACTGGAATAACTGTTGAGAAAAAAATGGTATTAAGCATCCCTGGTCAAAACAAGTTTGCAAACCAAAGATTTGTGTTTAGGATCTGTCTTTTACACAACCAAAGCCAACAAACAATACAAAATAGGAATGGCAGAGTTGTTTCTCTCTTTTTTTTTTTTTTTTTTTTTTAAATGTGATTAAGAATGAACTTTAGAAAAATTAGAAGCTGATAAAACTAGGCAGATGCTTCTTTCACTTGAGTAAAGCTGCCCCTTGCTTTTACAAATTGCTCAGTCAATCACAATCAAATACTTTTCCCAGTTTTGTTAAACATATTCCTGTTCGTATTCAGTGAGAATTTTTTCTTCCCTCTGGATGCAGATCAAGCAATCATGTACTAGTTGGGGTTGGAAGGTGACTCTGGACATCATCTAATCCAACCCCCAAACTCAAACCAGTCAGCTAGAGCAGCTTTCTCAGGGCAATGTCCAATTGTGTTTTGACTATCTCTAATGAGGGAGACTTCACAACTTCTCTGGACAACCTGTGCCAGTGTTTTACCACCCTCACAGGAAGAAGAAGGAAAAAAAAAAAAAAGTGTGTTTAATTTTAAATCAGTTTTCCTGCGCTTCCATTCATACCCATTGCCTCTTGTCCTGTCACAGGATAGCACTGAGAAGAACTGTGTTCCATCTTTGCTCTCTCCTCCCTGCATATCAGTTATTTTTACAGTCCTGTCTCTCTGTATCTACTTCTATGACATGTCATCCAGTCCCTTAATATCTTGTGATCCATTCTCTGGACTCACGCTAGTAAATCTGTACCTTACTTGTATGGGGAGCCCAGGACTAGACCGAGCACTCCATTTATCTCACTAGTGCTGGAGGAAGGATCACCTCCTTTGACATACTAGCAATGCACTCATCTCAGGGGACTCAGGTTGCTTAAGGATGGTCTTCCAGGTAAAGACAGAGACAAAAGATGTCCTTTGTCACCAGGTCCTCTACCTCTTTTTAAAAGATGTTCCTAAGTGATATCCCTCCTGTAGGCTTATTTTTAAGAAAACATGTAGAGTAGCCCCGTGAATATCACTCAGGCAATTTGTATTGCCCATACAGCTGTTGGGCAACAGTAGAGCAAAGCACATGAATTATCCCTTTGCTGTCAATAACATTACTCGTGTGCCCACAGTTAAGCATGTATTTACAAGCTTTGGGAAATGGGCCTTTAATTTCCATCAATGTGAAACGCTTGAAACACAATCTGCTGCTATGTAAATCATCTGAGACATCTACAGAATTCAAAATTGTACACATTCGAAGAACAATTTAAAGAATTGCTGCTAGCAAAGGAAAATGATAGAAAATAAGAACATCTAAGAGTGGTGATTTTAAGGAGGACTAGGAACTGGACCAGACTGATGTTCTCATGCTTGATATGCATTTTGTGAAGCTGGATATGTTTGTTTGGATGAATTCAGAAAAGAGCTGTATAAAGCCTGAAATGCTGATCTTAAACCACAGAAGACTTAAACATATCTCAGCTCTGAGCACCTCTTTTCCTCAGATAAGGAGTTTCCTTTCCTATGTGCACTCACACTTTCAGCTACGGAAATTTGAGTCTTGGTTTTTATAGGGCACCAGATGTTTTCCTCTAAGCCTGGTAACACAAAGCACACTGATGAGTGTGCTGGGCATCTTGCTGAGTGTGCGAGTCCAGCATCCCTGGGGACGCTTCTCTGACTGTATATCTTGTCCTGTTCCTTCTTTAGCCTCTGCTTGGATGCATGGCTTTGGTTTTAATGACAACTTTGTACAGAAAAGGAGTTTAGCTAGTTCCTGTAAATATGACTGATCTGGGAGTCAGAAATGAGTGTTCTCAATTTTGTGATACAGCTGGTGCAATTTCATTTCTTGGGGTGGAGAAGTTGCCTTTGTAAATTGTTTCCAACAAGAGCTGTCTCTCCGCACAGTCTCTGCCCCACTGGGAACCACAGCTTTTGCCTAATCTGCTACTTGGAGAGTTATAACAGTCAATTACTGTAATAGGACCAAGATCACAAGTTGCTAATCTGAATAGCAGTGGAGTGGCTCTGATTATCACGTTATCAAAAGCCAGCTCTGATTACCATGTGGCCAACATGGTAATCAGAGCTGGCTTTTGATAACAGCTCTTCCCAAGAGATTATAGAGATGACAGCCTGACCTCAAGTTGTTAAGGGCTCTCTTGTAAAACTGAGAGATTAGTTTGATTTAGATGAACTCTGCCAGATTCCAATCTGGCTATTTTCATCCTTCTTCCTGAAGTCTCAGTGACAGTTGGTGTAACAAGAGTCTCTGCTACTTAGCATCAGTCTGCTGTCATCTTCTGTCTTCTCTCTGGAGCAGATCTGTGGTGACACACAGAGTGGCTACACTGAGGTCAAACATGAGCTGACACAAAAAATGCAGGTTTTCAATTTTTGCAAGTGCCCTGAGGCTCTTTGAGATGAGAAATATGAGTAAAACAAGCATTTTGTATTGCTCATGTTGGTATAATTTTATTTGATTAACATATGCATTAATAGTGCTATCAATAGCACCATCTACTGCCTTCAGGATAACAGGACACAAATTCTGCATTATAATAGCAGAGATGACTAGTGAAATGAGAAGAGGGCACCTGAAGAATTTGCTCTCCTCACCTCCTGGCAACAATGGTGCTGGAGAGCCACGGCATCCCCTTTTGCTCACAAGATGGGCAATCTGCTGGGAATCTGTATGGCAAACCTCTGTCAGTGCTTTGCAGATCTGTTTTCAAGCTACTGGGGCTCTGTGTTCAGAAGGTAACAAATAACAGGAATTTAACTTCTTCCAGCACTTTGCCTAGTCTTCTCCATTTGCCCTTGTCAGTCTTTAAGTCCATTCAGGGGCCAGAATCACCTCTTTTTCACCACCAGACCACTGCATCTGCCTCTCCACAAGACCATCACAACATGATTTCTCCCTTCCCCAAGTCACAAGCTGCAGGTGCTCCCGAACCTTTGTTCAGAGTCTAAGCCAGGCAAGGGAATACAGATGAAGAGACATAGATAGGGCTGACACAAATTAAAATCATGAGCTGATACAAGCCATTGTGAGGTTTATTAACCATACAATGTACATGTTTAAACAGGAGACCATAACATGGCACACAGCTTGAACAGCTGCTTGAGCATCAGGGGGATGACATAGTCCCTGTCCTTTGCACAGGTCAGATCAAGGGTGATTTGCATCCAATGCAGTCTTTAATTTCCCTTCACCTCCCAGGATACCATAAGACTTTGGACCTCTTGCATCTGCAGAGCCATAATCCTTCATCGAGTCTGTGAAGAGGGAGCTTTATCCTAAAGTGACTGTTATGGAGGTTCCTGGATGTTCCAGACCCACCCCTAGAATCTGATTATGGAAAGCAGCCACCTTATTATTCACTCCAGATTTACCCTCTTGTCAAAAGGAACAAACTTTCCTTGTTCCTTTTTTTTTTTTGTTTGTTTGGTTTTTTTTTGTTCCAGGACAGGATGTCTCACTTAGAATAATTTTTTTTTTTTTTTTTTTTTTTTTTTTAGGAAATCAGTTTTTCATTGTGCTGCCCGTAAATTTTCAACCTTCACAGAAACAATTGTCTGCGGCCGGGGAGAGGGAAGAAAAAAA
>JAAGNO010010167.1:377-25137 GCA_033439905.1 Ceryle rudis
TCAAACACCTTGTTAATGTCTTACAGAAAAAAAATGAGTTGCCCTGTGAGCAGGAACACCCAACAGCTTCCACCCTCCAGAACCTCACCCCCCAAAACCCTTCACCTCACATCTCCACAGGAATGAAGTAGCTCTACAGAGGCTGTCTTTGGGGCAGGGGCTGATTTGATAAGTAAATAGGCTTATTTCTGAACATAAGTTTTAATTTTCTTTCCTCTTACAAGACTTAAGACTGAAAAAATACTGAGATTTCACATTAATCTGCTGAAGGGCATAGAAAATACCTAACAGCTTTATTATTTATTTTAAATAATAATATATCCTTACTATTTACCTTGCCTTAGCTGTCCTTCAGTGCCTGTAGCAGGTACGGGCACCTAAAGCACACACCCTACAAACCATTTACCAGCCGATGAAACTGCAGCCCCAGACTTACCTTCAGAAGCAGAGAACAGGATTAAGAGAATCCCCAGCCAGACCTTCCCTTGGGCTTGCACCTCAACCAGGGCTAAAAAAGGGGTGCTTAGAGGTACAGCAGACTTCAACTTGCAGCCCTGCAATGCAGTTAACAATATAATTTAAAAGAACTTGATGCAAACTGCCTGGAAATTGTAAAATACTGAAGCAGCTATCAGACAGGTATTGTACTCAAGTGTTTGTGCTCAGGATGAATTGTCTTTTTTTCAAGGCTTGCTCCCTGTTTTTAATGTGAATGTGCCCTGAGAACTCAATCAGCCGGAAGATTCTTGTTTGGAATCTTGAGGTCTAGTCCTTTGACTGTGCTGGACTTCAGAACTCCCCAAAAGTTTTTAGAGGAAAATACTGCTAAATATAGAGACATAGGGCAGAGAAAAAGCCAGAGCGTGTGGTTTAATCTACCTGCAACAAGTGGCTAGCACATACTCAAGGCACAGCAGGTCATTTTTCTCCTCAGCGTCTCTGAAAAACCTGGGCACGCAGCCCCTTTCACCTGGGTAGGGAACAACACACGTAAGAGGCAGAACAGCCTCTGAAATGATGTTTCTCAAGAGGCCAAAGGACCCTTCTTCCAACTCGCAGGAGTTGGAGTCATAGAAAAGAACAACAGAATGTCTGGGAGAAGCAGCAAGACATCAGGACTCCAAGACTATTGTCCCTTGAGTGGCTTTGGTGATGGGTTTTTTTTTGCTGTGGGGATTAATAAGGTTCTTTTTTCTCTCCAAATTTAGTTTCAACTTTGCCAGTTGTTTGAAGTGAGAATTCACACTACAGAGCTACAGAAAACCATCTTTGCTGCGTCTGTAGGATAAAAATACACAGGCTGGCATTTCTCTACTTCAAAGTTTATAGACAGATACCCAAAACTAGGGGGAATGATTATTTCAGTTCCACGTTACCATGGTTAAGACAGTTCTCTGGCCAATTCTAATTGAGCATTAAGCTGCTGTATTTAAAAACATTTACATTTAACTGTGTGGCTGACGAGTCACAGGTACTTTGGGACTCTTCACAAACGCCTCTGTGCACACAGAAGACAGGTTGCTCTGCAGACTAAGTCAGAAGATTAACAGTGCTTAAGATTTCAAGGGAAACTGGAGCCAGTATCATCACTGAGTGTAGGCCATTAGTCCAATGATCTTTTTTTATGCTACCAGCGTCTGGAACCGCAAACTCTAAATTACTCAGGCAAAAATACTGAATTTGGCAAGTTAAATGGAGTCAGCATTTCCACCATACCAAGTGCTTAGTTGAGGAAAGCTATTTGGAAAAGCCTCCTTTCGTGCACTGACTTGACACTCCCATCACCAGCGTCCTCTGACCACAGCGTCTATAATGAAAGGCATTTCCCAAGACTTTCTAGAAACACTATTTCATAGAT
Organism: Ceryle rudis; assembly: GCA_033439905.1. Taxonomy (NCBI): domain Eukaryota; kingdom Metazoa; phylum Chordata; class Aves; order Coraciiformes; family Cerylidae; genus Ceryle; species Ceryle rudis. The sequence continues at coordinate 2,236 of JAAGNO010010167.1, forward strand.
GTGAGAAGAGTTAGAGGGGGTTTTTTGAGTCAGAGAAGGCACAGTCCTTGGCCACAACAGGGCAGGATGCACCCCAGGACAAGAACGGCAGATTTCCCTTGGCACAGGGGATAGGACACCCAATGCTTAATCAATTTAAATGCCAGTAAGACACTTGTTTTTTCTGTAGCAGTGAACAGAGGTAGCCTCTGACTCCTTGGACACACAATGCAGGCTGGGGTGGGAGTGGAAGAGGTGGGGTTTGCCCAAAGTTGTTTTTTTTTCTTCTGGAAAAAACCTGTAGTCGAACAATTTCACGGGTTACATGGGCAACCTACTCACGGAAGGAATTACCAACTGTTACTACATCCCTAATTCCCCTAGAGAAAGACTAGTAAGATTAACGAGAACTCTTCAGTTCTAGAAAAAGAAAAAAAACCAAAACATTTTAAAGCTTAATAAACAAGATTTTCCCCCCCCCTCGTTTTTTCCTTTAATTGAGGGGTTTTTATTTATACATCACATCAAGGTTATCAGTTATCCGTTTCAAACTCTACACATTCAGACAAGATGATAGTTGTTTAAAAACTTTACAGTCAGCCACAATAAGGAAAAAATAAAAAAGGGAAAAGAAAGAAAAATCCCAACCAACCCCAGCACAATCATCAGTGTTGCCGAGGTCTCACGCGTATCTATTTTTTTTTTGTCCCACCGTTTAAATAAAATTGATACCGTTTTAGCTGGTAGCACTCTACAAGAGGAAAAAAAACCCTCTTGAAATCGTTTAGTCTCTGCCTCAGAGCACTGCAGCTTTTGCATTACCAAAAAGCTATAGGAAAGTGGGTTTAAAATTCCAAGATAGCATTTGTATGAGGAGGATTGTGTACGCGGGAAGGGAGCAGCAACAGGAGTTACTCATAAATCAACCCTTGGAAGGAAATATTTGAGATGTACTCGGTTAAAGATAAAGGAAATGAGAAAAATCTGTGGGTTTTTTTTTCTTTTGTTTATTGAAATATGAGCAGCAGTATGCAAAAAAATATCTTTAAAAACATAACATAGCAACACCTAGTAATTTTAAAATTAACAAAATAAAAAGATGTTTAAGAGTTAAATGGAAATAAAAAAAAAAACCAAACCCTCATTGCTAGAACTGTGTTTCCTACAATGTAAACAAAGGCATAAAGGTTATGCTTGCAACAAACACAGAAGCAGCTTTATGGAGCAGCACGAGAAAGCAACATTTTGTTGTAATCTGATGGTTTGGTCTATTGATATGACTTCAGAATGGGTCACCTTCCGAAATAAAAACATCCCAATTAGCGCACACACACACAAAAAAAAGTTAAGTCACGTGGTTGTCTCTTGAAGCAAAAACATTTGGAAAATGTTTTGGGTTTGGTTTTGTTTTCTAAAAACCATCACTGGTGACACTTTGGGCAACTAAAACAATATCCTTAAAAAAATATTATTATTTCAAACTCGGGAGAAAAGCCTGACACACTTTAATGTTCTCTAGATTTACACTGCAAGAGTTTCTGCCCAAGAATTGACAACTTCACATTGTAATACTGGGGGGGTGTGGGGATTATATAGATATATATAAATATATAACCATCGCTTCAAGCACAACCCAAAAGAATTCTAATATTTTAAACAATTCTATCCCGAATCGTAGCACGTGGGCTGTTTCATTGTTCTTCTGACTTAACAGGCTGTGCTGTTCCATTTGCCTCTCATCGGTCAGTCATACTAGGAAGTATTTATTTTGGTCCTATAGATACTATAACCCAACGTCATCCCTTCACGTACGAACTACTTCATGCCTAATGCAATTAAGTGAATGTAATACTTGGGCAAGGCACTGGATTGACCGCCAGCAAGACTGAAGACCTCTAAGGAGGAGCGTCCAAGCTACTACCTTATCTTAGTGACTATAAAAGCAAGCCCAGAAAGAACTTCAGTAGTTGCCCGTTCTGGGCTCTTTGCTGGTATTGCACAAGCTGTTAGTTAATGCTCTGGTTGGTGCAAAGTAGAAAGAGGCCCCAAAAGAAGAAAACACACTAGAAAAGCCAAAACACTTTTCACTGAAGAGTAACATACAGTCTAAGCTGGGCTACAGTGGAAAGGCTCTGTCTTCCACTGCCATGCTACTGTCTGATTCAATTTCTCCATCCCTCCATCTAGATCCAGAAGTGACTTGTGCACCAGTACGCTGCAGCAGAGCGGCACTCTGCTATGGCTATACTTAAAACACCATTAAGGTCAAACCTTTCTCCAGCCAATCCGTCTGTGCACTGATAGCTGCATTTTGTACCAGCAGCACAAATGAACTCAACATTAGGAACACCGTGAACCAGTAGCACACAAAATTTGCTAACTAAAAAGCTCTCGAGAAGTCCTACTTTAAAGGAGAAGTAGAACGTAGACAAATCTCACTGGGTCTGCTCCTGCCAAGCCTACCCTGGCAGAAGAGCCGGCCACAAGGATATCCCCAGCAACTGCAGACATTACAGAAGCAGAAAAAATGCCAGAGTACTTTAGCACTTAAGGACAGCATCAGAAGTGGGTTAATTGGGTATTATTGCAGACGTCATGGTTCAGTGCAGGGGTAGCCAATCTAACCACAATACTAGCACTAAGCACCAGCTCTGGCTCATCAACACCCACTTCAGCACCCACTCTTGAGTCATTCAGTTGGCCTCATCTAAACACAGCAGTGATGAGAGATGAAGCCAGGTGAAAAACATTTTGGATAAAGTCAAATCTTGTACCTACGACTGAGATCTTTTCTTAATCCAATGTGCCATGATATTTATTATAAAAGCTAGGCAATAAAAAAATAATAAAAAAAAAATCCTGTAGTGTCAAATATACATATTCATATATATATGAATATGTCAAATATACATATTCAGCAACTTGACAAAAGTCAGGCCCTGGGGAGAAGAACATGTGGCCAACTGACTTTGCATCTTATTCAATCAGAAGAACCATCTTGTGGGGTGCAGTTCCAAAGAATGAAAGAGAAGACCCCAAAGGTGAGCGGCAAATATTGTTACTCCCTGTCTCCTGAAGATGCACTTGCTTGGTTTTAAATGCACTTGAGAAACTGCTTTAAAAAAAAGAAAAAAAAAACCAAAACACCAAGTAATACAGAAATTCCTGTACAAGAGAACATTAGGGTTCTGCAGAAGTGTTACAGTTTATTCCTTTAAGGCATTTCATAAGAAACATTTTAATGACACGTAAACAATTTTATTCCTTTAAGATCATTTGTTACTTAGGTACCATACGATGCACGTTTTCCACATTTGAGCAGAAACTGTCATTCAACAGAAGACACAAGAACTCGTGTAAGCAATCAGTGTCTCAGGATTGCAGCGATTAACTGCAACACATCTTTGAATAAGTATTTGCATTTTAGAGTTTGCAGCCTCTCCCTCAAACACTGAACCCTTTTCTAAAGGTGTGTTGGGGGAAAAAGGAGGGTGAGAAGGTTAAAAAATACAACAGGGTTTTTTTTTTCTGCATGCAAAGAAATTTTGTATATAATTCACTTCTAATTCTCTTTGAATAATTCTTTCAGCCTCCTTTTTATATTTTTTTTATGGGGAAAAATACGCATACGTTCTTGAACCGATTCCTTTTAGTGTTTAGTACAGTGTTTAAACTCTCTACTGAGTAATACAACAGCACAGGCAACAGGATTCCTTACACACGAGAGAAATTTCATCATCATCATCATCATATTAATGCAGTCCTTCAATCCCATAAAGCTGCCAACTACAATTACGAGTCTTCCGACTGAACACCTGCCATCAGGGACAGGCTCAAGACCACTTTCATGTAGACTACAAAGAAGTGATTACTTTTGGTCATTACCAACAGGTCTGGATTAAATTACATGATCTGGAAGTAAAAGCTTCTGCATTCAGTTACTAATTTGCTAAGCCACTCACAGTCTTCAAAGAGACTCAAACTCATCCTGAAAGTGAATTAAATACAGTGTAATCACTAATACTGTGTAATGTCTACTGAGAGATTAAAAAGGCCTAACACAGATCCATTCCAGACAGGTAAAATAAACAGCTAGAACACCAGAAAGAAAACAAAAATCTTATTCCTTCCAAAAAGTAGTAAGCACTGCCATTTACAAATAGTAGTGTTTATGTTAAAATAGAGAAGGGTACCTAAAAAAAGAAACAGCCCTGGCAACCAAATCCAAACAGCACGAGTGGAAATCAAAGCAAAACAAGAATTACTACTCCAGAAACGTGCAAGATGTTTACCTTGTATCAATTACTATTTAAAACGGTGGTTAAAAGAGAATACAAAACTGAAGTGGGAAAAGGCTAAGACCTGCTATTCTGCATTAATATACAGTGTGTTTATGACAGCATTTTCCAATAGACAATACAAGTGTTTTTACACCACTCCAATATTTGTAAAAAGTATATTTCATGTGTACACTTAAAAAAAAAAAATAAAAATCACATTGTTCAATCTGAGGCGAATTAGCCGTAAGAAAGTCTAATTTTGCTCATGACAGATGTCAATCTTAAGATGTTCAACAACTATGCTAAAAATACAGCTTGCAAGCTGGAGCTGCACATGTTCAAACAGTTTCATAAACATTAAAAAAAAAAAATAAAAATCCCAAACTATGATACGTCTTTATTTTCTGAAGTCAGTCTTCATGATTTTTGTCTCTAGAGGACAAAAAGAAATAAAACCATGTTTTCCAGTTAAGACATAGGCCTGTTTAAGTTCTAGGGGAAAGAGGGGGAAAAGTGTTCTGAATATTTCAATAGACTTTTTCTCCCTTAGGGCTCAACTGTCACTTAAGCATCACAAGAGCAAATTGAAATGTAAAACTGATTAGCTATACACAATGGAATTGGTCACAAAGGGATTTAAAAAACATGTTAAACCGTAAGATCCATTCTCCATATAGCTCACAGTATCCACACTGGAAGTTTCTCTAGAATTAGAATAAGTTCACTAAAAATAAGGCTGAAGATTGTATTGCAGCACTATGAAACCGATGAGATGGGATTGAGAGGAGAACCCATTTGTGTAAGTACTTTATCCAGCCACTGAAGGGGCCCATGAAGATGAATTTCTATCCAGCACGGGGTGCTCGTGACATCTTGTCGGTGATATTCAGCTCCCCAGCCCTATAGAAATGAAGAAATTATCATCAATCGGGTATCACTCAGGTTAAGGACAGGCCTGCCTTTCAAACTAACTGTACTAACAAGAAGTAAAAAAACCCGTATTTTAAGATAGTAATCTGAAGGTAGCTCACAACATAGCAATGCTTCTTAACTAAAGGAAAAAAACCTGAGGCTGGGAAGCTGCACTTGGATCAAGTCTTGTCTGCTACAGACTGGGAGCAACTATGTGAGCTCCCTTGTGGAACACCCCGTTGACTGCAGAACAGCTCCTGGCTGCAGCCACGTCTCCCTCCTCTTCCCCTCTCCTCCACACTCTTAAGCGGAGCAGTATTCTTCATAACTGACAAAACAACCAAGACATCTTCTGGACAAGATGTGAAAAAATCCTGGAAGGCCCAAGTCTAGACTCCATGCTACACGTGAAATAGACAGCTAAACGTTGAGAAAACACTGCTGGGAGAACAACAGCACAGTTTGACTTCAAATTATGTCTTTTTTTTTTCCTTCCCATAATCAATAAAAAAAAATTAATTACTCTCTTCAAAAGAGTTACAATTTTTTCTGCACTTAGTCCTGTCTACTCGCATTCTTTCAGTGGTCTCATAGTTCATTTTGTTCCTTCAAATTTAGAGCATGAGCTCTAATTTCCTTTAATAAAATCACAGCAACTGCAGCGATCAAATCCCTGTCCTGAATTACTAAAATAACTAAATCCATAACCCACACTCAGTAAAGCAATCTGTGCTTTTCCTTTCTTGCATCAATTTCCCTCTCCTCAACCATTTTCAACATACTTATCGTTGGAAAGAACCCCGTCAGGTCAGATGGGCTTTGCTGCATCGTTAGAGTGCTAATGTAATTACTGCTGAATCCCCAAATCCACAAGAAATGTAAAAGCCCACGAAGTAATTTGTTTACCTTTACAAAACTCATTCGGATGGTGCACATTTTGGTGAGCTCATATACTGCTTCAAATCCGTGGTTGACAGACTGAGCTAAAAGCTGAGCAAACTCTTGATTGTTAAAAATTTTCAGGCTGCATCCACTGGGAATCTTGCACACAGTTGTTGGGTGAAAGCCATGGTGGTAGTTGCAGTTCCTGCTCTGTACAAATATGCTGCTATCACTTAAACACTCAGCATAGACTTCCCCACCAACATAGTAGAGATGAACTCCTTGAAAACAAAGATAAAAAGATTTCAAATTCTTTTTCTTTTCTTTTTTTTTTTCCCCCACCACCCCCCCCAAAAAAACCAAACCCAAAACCCAAAAAAAACCCCAAAAACCAAACAAACAAAAAACCCAAACAAACACAAACCATAGCACTTAATACAACTCCCTCAAAAAGTCAATTTTCTGTTTGAGGAGCTTTTCAGAAAAGCCCTTTTGCCCACAGTACAACACATCATCTCATTTCAAAACCCAGCAGAGGCTTCATTATACACCGGCCACTAGATGTCCTTCTGCCATCAGTTACAGAGTAGAACGAAAAAAACCCAACAAACTGCTTCCACATGTCATCAGCTGTTTCAAGCTACTTTCCCGGAGAACTCTAGGTGGATTTTAAAACTCCAGTTTTATATAACTGGTTGCTTTTGCCTATGGCAATTCCAGCAGAAATAAAAGAGTCTGAGGAGAAGGGGCAGTGACATAAATGAGCAAGTGTATCCATAGTCTGCTCTCATTTTCAGGGTATTTTATCAAGCAACAGGAGATGTTAAGTCCAGTTAGTTGCACATCTTAAATACCATCAAGCTTTACAGACCTTAAACTCACATCTGCCTGGAGTCATCTAGATATGCAAACCCTTCCCTCTCCTTACGTTCTGAGGTCTATATAACAATACCACTGACTAAAAAATAATCTATCGAAGCTGCCAATCCTTTCAGCATCCAAACAGAGATTCTCACTGCCACTTCAGCTGAGGCACTCACCTTTCTTCTCCCCGATTTTCTCCCTTTCCCCCACCCACCACTGTTACACTGGGATATGGTTCAGTTTAAGTTTTCCTTGCAATATCCTGAGAATCCACTGCAGACTACCCCGTTGTTTACTGGGGGAGGCTGCAGCAAGTCAACAGATTCAAGTTAATCTTTCAGACAGCAGCAACTGTTGTGAAGGTTGCTAGATCCACTTGGGACTGAGGTAGGATGAAGGTTACACAGAGGAACCATTGCTTTCATCAACTGTAACTAGCTGTCAAAAAATCTGAGTGCATTTTCACAACACAACTCTTATTTTTTTATGGTGGGACCATCACTTGCTACCTAGCCTCTTTTGGGGAAAGACCTGAGAGTTCTTTGAAGAAGAAAGCTGGATAATATAAAGTCTGAGAAGAACACAAATACTTTCAAAACAATCCAATGCACAATCAGAAATCTGCTTCTGCAGGCAAAAAAAAAGTTTAACAAATAAGATTGGGGAGTTTTGAGGAGACAAAATTCCAAGACTTTAAAAAAAAAAAAGTCATAAATAAGTAGTATTTTTGCCCAATATATGTATTTTATCCCAACAATCTTAATCGTTCTCAGAACTGTTACCATAAAGCAAAATTTTAGTTTAATAAACATTATTAGAGATGTAGACATTTTAAAGCTCAATGCAGCCAATATCAATCTACAACACAATGTTGGATCCTTGTTACATTTCTGACCTTTGGCACACGCGTGAGATTTCTCTGCCAGTACCATGGAAAGGGATAAGCCAAAATAAAACAACCTGACAAACCACCCACGCCCCACAAATCAGTTGTTCTCCTTTAGAACACTGAATTTTCTCAGAGAACATCATTGAAGGGCCAACTTTCCAACAGATATTAATATAACTCGTGGTTTCTGGCTTATCTGCAAAATTTCGCCGTGTTTATAGGAGTTTCTGATTAAAAGATTGTTAAGGAACAGGATGAGTCCTGAAGCTCTGTTACAAGCAACAGTGACTTTCATCAAACAAAACTCAAGACCAAGTGTACCAAATGCTCTTAGATGTTAAAAAGGCTCCTGGATTCGTGCAATACACAAAGGGTTCTCGTCTCAGGACTGATTTAGTTACCAAAAAAAACCCCCAAAACAACCAGACAGAGATATCCAGGAAAGGAGTACTACATTTTAAGATAATCCAAGCACATTCCATCAAAGATGAAAACCATGCATCTGTACGTGCTATCGGCCAAACAGTACGGGGAAACTAGAAGATCTTGCAAAACCTGCTGTCTCCAGGAATCCCTCCCACGCACATACACACCCCTTGGATTCAATCAGACAAATGAGCCCTTGCAGTTTTGCATTAGCACTTCAAAGTCCTGCTGCCAACTCATGCAAGATATTTGAACACGCTGTAGACAGCGGCGTCAATACCTCACATGAACAACAAAATATAAAATAAATAAATAAATCTTTGATACACTGTGAAGTGGTATGAAGAGTTTGATTTAAGCAGCAGATACAACTCAGAATAGAAGAAGTCCTGCTGAAAACCAAAATTCTACATACAGACTGTCGTCAACCGTAACAAACAAGCCCCTGTGACCGTACAGTTTGGCAAGAGGTAACAGTTCATCTTTTAAATTAGTACCAAAGAAAAACATATGCAATTCCTCAACTAATTAGAATCAAACCATGCCAAAGGAAGTTGTCTTCCAACACTGGAGAGGTTAAGTACCATATCACAGTATCACAGGGCGTCAGGGGTTGGAAGGGACCTTGGAGATCTTCGAGTCCAACCCCCCTGCCAGAACAGGATCATACCATCCAGCACAGGTCACAAAGGAATGCATCCAGGCGGGTCTTGAAAGTCTCCAGAGACTGAGACTCCACAACCTCTCTGGGGAGCCTGTTCCAGTCCTCTGTGACCTCCTCATGCTGAGGTGGAACCTCTTGTGCTCCAGCTTACATTCAATCCCCCTTGTCCTATCACAGGGCACAAGTGAGAAGAGGCTGTCCCTTTCCTCTTGACACTCAGCCCTCAGATATTTATAAACATTTCTTAAATCCCCTCTCAGGCTTCTCTTCTCCAGACTAAAGAGCCCCAGGTCTCTCAGCCCTTCCTCATAAGACACGTGTTCCAGTCCCTTTAGCATCCTTGTAGCCTCCGCTGGACTCTCTCGAGCAGACTGTCACAGTTTAATTCTACTACTTATATCAGAGAATAATCATTGTTGCAGTACAGCTGAACTAAACCCAAGGATTGAGCTTCTTAATCACACGTGACACAACTAAACTTTACCTTTGCCAATGTGTCGTCTCGTGTTCTCAATCGTTGAGTTGCGATTAACGTTCGAGAGCAAACCTAAGCAGAACCTGTTTTTATTATTGGAGGGATCTGTAAATCCATCTACTAAGACACTCGTAGAAGAGGCGTGAAAAGCCTCCCCCACACGATTATTTAATTCGTAATAGACAATCGAACACCAGTGTTTGGGTTCTTCGTAGGCAACAGGTTGAACATCTGTAAAAAAACCAAAATGAAAATACCAGTTTATGTAAGTGTTGGAATATTAAACCTAAAACTGTAAAGCAGGACTTTCAATATATCAACAGATAAGTAAAAGCTTAGTCAACAGTTAGAACAGGCAAGAATTTTCCTGATTAAGATCTTAATGATTTTCACTTTCATGCCTTTTAGTTAGTCCACTGATTTTATAATTATTTTCCTATTTTATGTCTTATACTAAACAACAAAAACCTACCCAAAAAAACCCCAGAGATGACTGTGATATCAGGTGAGACATGATCCTTCTGCCCACTTTTAAGCAGTTTCTTACAGTTGGTATTTTGGGACTCCATGTTCAGAGCCTTTGTTCAGATACGATTCCAAGAGCAGGCAAAGGGAACAGAAAAGACTAATTCTGGGAAATGAAAAAGCTCAGCTTGTTGTTCAGCTTGTTGTAAGTCATTCTAGGCACCCGAGGCTTTGAAAGCAAGAGATGCAAATAAGCAAGGCAAGTTTTATTTCTCAATTGTTTCTGTTACAGCCCCAGCTTGCCTCAGAGGACTCCACAAGGCTTACTGAGCCATTTGAAGTTATTTGTTCAATTCAGTCACGAGTTAAGAAGCCAACCTATGTTAATTTTGCACCACACTACACAACTTACCTCTGGTAGATATATTTGGCATGATTTGAGGGATCATTGTATTGCTTGTGTCCATAGACTGAGAATTATCCTGCCCCATTTGATCATCAGGGGGCATATATGCAGGAGGTGGAGTATCAGCTACAAACACACAAAAAAATAATAAACCAGAATAAAGCTCAACAATTTAGAATATTTATTTAGTCACTCTACAGTTGTAAACGCACAAAAACACTCTTGAACAAGAGATGTTAAAACATCTGAATGTTTTCTAAGTAACCTAAAGACAACTCAGCCAGCTGTCTTTAAACTCCTTCAACAGTTGGAGTCTTACCCATGGGACTAATAACACTATTGGACACTTGGGAAAAAAATCGTAAGAGTTGTGCTTTTTTCTTTTTGCCTTTTTTCCTTCAACATCTGCACTCCTGCAGCTGGGGAGGATGACTATAGTTCCCACATTCTGTCACACAAACATCAGCTTTTTTGCCTCCCTTCTTCTCCGTATTCAAAAAGAAAGATGTAGTAGCAGTAGTAGTAACTTTGTTTGCTGCAGTGTAACAAAGGCCTAAACCAGTTATTTTTTTGGCTGCTTTGTAGGATGAGTTCATTATCAAAGTGTGGATCTCTGCATTCTTCCATTCAGCCCAGTCATCAGTGTACCATTATTCCCCTATTTCAGAAACTGCCTCCAGATACCACAACACCCATCCCAGCACTTAATCCCAGAGGGACACCCCACTGAACGGGCACGTTTTGCGACACTGGGCAGCCAGAAAGAACAATGACAAGGCCACTGAGCTACTGGAAAAATAAATTCTTTAATCCATTCACTTCTTGGCTTTATAAACCACACAGACTCAATATCAGGCTTCCTTCCTTTGCCCCGTCGGTTGTCTTTTCCCCCTTTTTTCACCCAAATTGGTTAAGTTCCTATCAATTACCACACATGTCTTTATTCAGAGAAAGACAACAACAAACTTTCTGCTCAGCCTCTTAACATCCGCTCTCTTTTTTAATTCCTAGACATTCTATCTATTGCTAGGTACTCTATATAGAAGCTGTACAAAATAACTCACCACTATTGTCTGTGTGACAAAAACCATTTGGAAAAATAACACTCTTAACAATTAACTCTGACCCGTGACAAAGGAAGAAACCCCTCTAAAACGCAAATGGAAAAGCAATTTAATTGCAAGTATCGCAAGTTCCAGAGGTAATAAATCACAACAGCATCTGACATTTCAGTTCTTTTTATTAAATTGCTTTGTAGGCTGTACTTACCCGGTAGCTGAAACGGACTAGATGGTCCAGAGCTAGCTGGGGAGCTTGGGTAAGTGCTGCTGGCTGGCGAAGGTGGATAGGGACTGTTTGGTGAAATGGAAAATGGAGTGCTGTTGGGTTGCTGGAAGGAATCTGGAAATGTCGCGTTGTGTGGCATATGTGGTTCATTGTGGCTTAGGTTCCTGAACTGAACTAGTAGACTGTGCTGTGGATTGAATTCACTATGTCTAGGCACTAACACTGGAGGTAGAACTGGAAAAAACACAAAACAAAACACAAACACACACAAAAAAACAGATAAACTTAGATTAAAAATGGAGATAGAAGGAAAGAGATATAAACAATGTGCTATTCTGCTCATCGTGAAAATTTCAACACTAGCTGGGGTGAAAAGAGGAGTAGGGAATTTATCTGTCATGCTTTTACCCCAGCTGCTCTCCCCTATTTCCTTTACATAACGCTTCATGGAAGACTCAGATTTTACTCTCGCAGAAATCAGCACAAGCCACACTTGTATTTCAAGCAACTGGAAGCAGACCTTTCTTTAGAAAGCGAACAAACAAACAAAAAAAACCCAACCCAAATCACTCCATACGTGACACATCTCAAAGTACTGGTTCAGAGGCGCAAAACTCCCCGTGCGTGTACAGTAATAAATGAGTAAAACCAGAAATATAGCCTCTATTACTAAAGTCAAACTATATAGTTACTTATAGACCTTTCCACTGAAGGCAAACAAAATCCACACTACAATATACAACTGTTGCTAAGCTGGAGTTTTAACTTTGAAATTCAAGACTGCTGGAGTCTGGAATTCAAGTGCTGCAGTAAAGCACTTGAGCACTACAGCCAGTCGTAGTAGAATTACAACCATTTTGTGGAACAACGGAAGCAAATTTTTTACTACGCTTCCCAGAGCAACATACTCCATCCCTCCCACTCGTAACCACAACCCTCCTTGCCTTCTCCCATGGCAACGTGCCTTAGAAGCAGACTTGCTATCTGATGCAAATTTGGTACGTACCTTGCTCTAACTGCTCATCACTCATGGTTCTGTTCAGCTCTGCTGCCTGCTAATGGCAAGTCAAGCGGGGAACATTATATCCTAGAATTTATCTTCTCGATTCACGTCACTCACGGGTGAAATGTTAAGCCCCTGAAAGAAGGCTACCAACCTCCTTGCAAGGACTGGGGTTTTTAAACGAGTTTCTCAAAGAAACCAAAGTCTTTTAATCAATCTTTTCTATTTTATTACAAATGAGGACTTTGCCACTGACTTTACAGGTCGGAGGTTTAAGAGATCTGCGGGAAAAGCGTGATTTAGCACTAAGAAAAACAGCCAGTGCAAAACAGATACCATACGTCCCCAAAAATCCCACCAGGATAAGTACACTATGAACATTCCTCCAAACTCCCTCATACAGCAAATGTAATTTGTTATGCCGTAGTGGAGGAGGAGGAAGTATACAGTCAGTGGTTCCTAGGGCCCTGGTTCAGCTTTAGAGACAGCCACGTTCACACATACCTGGGCTCTCCACCCTCTTGTAGTGGTATGGATTGATGCAGACTTCCTTCTGCTTAGATCCAAAAGGAAATTCACAAATATCCAATGGCTTCAGCTCATGATGGCTTTGTAGATCAGGCCAACGCCAAACACGACAGTAAATTACATGGGGAAGGCCTTTCCTGTGAGAAACTTGAAGTCGTCCATCTAAAGAGCGGGGGATAGTAACGCACTTGCTGGGCTGGCCTGGACTGCTCAAGGCTTTCTCCAGTTCTTCCATAGCACCCTTTTTCTTTTTCAGCTTTTTTACCAAAGCATCGACAGCTTTTTCTGCCCATTTTTCCTCTTCATCTCCTTGTTTCCAGCCCAACAGACGCTTTACAGCTGGGCTAGTAAAGGAGAACAAACTGGCCATTGACGTCATTTGACACAAGTCTTCTAAAGGTTTATTGGGTTTTGTCTGTTGGGGGGTTTATGTTTATTTGAGATTGTCTCCAAATAAATGTCAGTGTATACCAAAAGCAGTTATTGCCACTGATGAGCTGTACTGTTTCTTGGAGGCTGACAAATGAACATAGAGATGTCAGTGATGAAGTCTTCACATCAAAAATAATGATCGATTCCTCCAATTTAGTTCTATTAAAAAGATAAGTTAACAGGTAATCAGTAAACAAGCTAAGAATACGATAAACCAAAAAGGTAGATATTAAAAGAATCTGCATTTCAACCCTGGCCATAGCACTTGATTTTATTTCAAAACAAAATCGCAGAAGTATCAGGACCTCACCTCAGAGCTAAGTATCAGAGTCCCCAGTTCTTACATTACTGACTAGTGGGGAAAAAGGACAGCTGAGACACCAAAGGGCCATCATGATTTCTGTTACCAATGTTCCTTAAACCCACAAATTTCCTTCAGAAGACAGGCTTGGGGAATATGTATTAAAACTGGTGTTACATCCTTGTCACAGTGCTTCACCAGAAGACTTAAACTCGCTATGAAGAAACAGGGAAGAGACACAGTGGAACCAGTATTTCCACAGTCAGTACTGCATTGAAGTACTCAGCTTCTCAAATGGATCTCTATTTACCCAAAGAAGAAGCTCTAATTAGGTACGCCATGTTTTCTGATGAGTATATAAAAAAAATGAGGAAGAAACCGTAGATAACTAAAAGAAAAACAGTTAAGAACAACCCAGTAAACCCTGCAAATGAACCCTTCCCCAGCCACTCGGAAAGGTGCTCAACCTTTTCAGCTATGGCTATTTTTATGCTGCACTTCCTTTTATCTTTTAAGAAGAATATTTGAAGCACTTGGTATTTTTAGCCTTTGGGAAAGAAAAAAAAAAAAGATAATCAACAAAACCGTATTTTCTTTTCCCCAGAAAAAGCCGGGGCGGGGGGGGTGGAAGGCACGGCAGAGTAACTACAAGAAATGTGACCTTTACTACAAACTGCCTCGGAAAGGAGAGGAGCAGAACACCACTGTGCAACTCAGCGCTCATGAATGGTGATGTTTTCTACCACTCACCAGCTCTACTGCAAATCCTCCCCCCACCAATTTAAGGAGTACCGATGACAAGAGGAAATGATGTGCTGTGGCAACGAACTGATAAGAACTTGTAAAATCCCTTGTGAATACTAAATAAGCAAGTATAGACAATGAGCAGCTGGCAAAAAGCAAGAGCAGAGCTAAGAGAAAGGATGTCAATAACAAAAGATGCTTCCTTTCTTGCTACAGAGACTGCCAAACAACATTGTCTCTCAACTTGAGATAAACCGTGGCGAATTAGAACATCTAACACAGCCCGAGACACCAAATCTGCACATAAGAGAAAAAAGGGGACACACACACCAGCCTGAAGTATCTCTGTGCTGGTTCTCTTACGTTGCTACCTTTAATCAAGGGGAATCTTTTTTCCACCCATCTTTGATTAATTAAAAGTCATCTGATAAGGCTTTTTTAAGTGTCTAGGCACATGCAGAAGCTCACTTGGGCACATGGACGGGTACCTTCTTCTAACAGAGCCAGGTATTAAGCATCAGCAGCCAAAGATACAGCCAACTCCCCTAGACAAAGCAGATAGAATGTCCCCCATGTAATCATCCTAGATTTTCTCCTAGGGAGGTGAAAGGTGAGGAATGTGGGGAACAAACCTAAGGATACTTGGCTGAGATGAAGAGCGGCAGTTTAAAAACTTATAAACACCCTTTATAGGAAAAAATCCATTTAATTCACGCAGTAGCTTAATCCCATTGGTACTTTGATTATTCATCTTTGTTTCAATGATATGAAAAAAAAAAGGAAACAAACCAAAAAAAAACCCTGAAGATCTTCCTAAATGTTCATAAAAAATAAAATGGAACAAAAAGAAAGGGAATGCTTCAGTAAGTGCTTAGAAGAGGGTATTTCCACCCCCCCAAAAAAAAGAAAAAATAAGAAAAAACAATTCTATATCATCTTATATCTTCAGAAATAAGGATGTCTGCACTTCAAGTATAATTTAGTTCCCTAGAACTACTGCGCATGAGAACCTTTGCACCCTTCAAAGTAACAGGAAATATAAAAGGGAGATAAACTTGGCCAAGAACACAGACTAAATTTATTCTTTTACTGAGGATAAAAGTTTACTGTTCTAAAAAGTAAAAGCTGTTTATAGTCACAATTAACTTACTTCCAAGCCCTGCATCCATTCAATAGCTGTAGGATATCAGCGATTGCTCACACCCCTAAGAAAGGAAATGAACCCACCTAGAATCTCAGACCAGACAGAAGACAACTCAGTTCTATTTTTGTTTCTCAGCCACGCTTTCAAAGAACCTGAAGCATCAGCAGCTCAGATGATACATTAGAAACTTCTAGAGTTAAGCTGAGCTCAAACGAGATTTTAAGAAGCACCTCTTGACTGCTGCCACCTTGATCTACTCCATTCCAGCAGCCCCAGATTATGTTAAGCAAGGAAATTTACAGATCTACGATTCTAGTCTATGATCATGTATCATTTTATTGGGTATTTTTTAGTGTTTTGAAGACAACAGCAATATGCATGAACTAGGGATGAAATTTTACTGCTTGTGTATAATTTCAACATCCTTTACCCACAAGTATGCTCATGGAATAAACAAGCTAAATAAAAGCAAAGAAAGTTGGAACAGTTTTACTCAAATGATGCCGTGCAGTAACTAGTATTGTAGGGCAAGCCTCAAGAGAATTTTGATAGACTCTGTTCTATAAACTATGGGTTTAGAAATAATCTGCTTGAAGTAAGATAATTAATTCTAACATTTTTCCATGAGTCTGAATACCTATCAACAAATCAAAACCAAGTAGAGCAAGTATTCCAGAAGCATCATCACAGATTTGATCAGAGTAATTTCAACTTCCAAAAAGTCTCCGCATACATGCTAGTGCTGTAACCACTGAAAAACCAAGACTGTTGAAGTTGAAAACTGTAATATCATTTACTGTAAATCCATTCTGACCACCCATGAGGCTTTCAAGACTCTTTGGTTGAAGCGTATTTTTACCTGCTCAAGAACAGCCAGGTCAATAAAGAAACTCTGCGACAAACTATTAGCAGACTTTGCGAAGTACAAATGACATTGAATTTATCTCATTATAGGCCTCTTGGAAGTTCACTTTGGAAGGCAAAAATACTGACGGGTTTACAGCTTTTGCTTTTTCTTAAGAAAACAAAGTAGAGTTAAAAAGCTTCATGAATTATTTGTAGACTAAAAGTGCTTCCTCCTTCGGAGCTATTTAAGGTCACAAAGGAGTAGGTTCAGGCATTTATGTACAAACCATTTTCATGGAAGAACTGGTTTTAAAGTTTCTGAATGAGCGGCATAAACCACATTGAGAACATTTACTTGCATTTGATACCATTTCAGCATCTAATTTTTGAAAGGTTTCTAAGCAATCACGGCATCTGCTAGGAACAGCTACAACAGAACATCTATATTTACAATCAATTTCTTCCCAGGCTTTAAAAGCACACGATATGAGCTGTGATTGCAGCACGACAGCGCGTCGCTGTAAGATCCGAGCACAAAACCGAACGCTTTAAAGAGGTGTATTTTCATTCACGGTGTTGCACAAATTACTCCTATTGTTGCACCTCTAGATGCAACTGGTAACAACTTTTCTAAGGGGGGAGGAATAAGCTTTCTATAATTTCCCTAGGAGGCTGAGGGTCTATTACGCATTAGCTTCTTTTATTAAATAACTTTGCAGCTGAGCTACAAGAGAACATTGGCCGAAAACCACATTATTACATTGAAAAAAAGCCAGTCACAAACACTCTTTAGTGCAGTGCATTGCATGGGGTAGCATGGGGGGGCTTTTAGTGGGCAAGTATAAAAGGAAGTAATCGCAGTATCAAAATTAGACTTTGGGGCATGCATTATTTATACATTTAAAGTTCTTGTTAATGACTACAGCAAATGGAAGGAAACTAGTTGTGTGAACAGGTCCATTGTTTGAACCCCTTCTTAATACCTCATCAAGCCAGCTAGATATAAACACAGCCAGCTAAGAGCAGAACTTACCAATTACATGGCATTTGTGAAGATGGGAGAAAGAGACCACCACAAACAACAGCTCAGCTACCTTTTGGCTCCTCTTCTGTGGATTTCTCAGCCTACTATATGAAAATGGCAAGTTTAGCAGATAAATTTGATTCGCTACCAAGGAATCTCTTGTCAAGAGAGCCCGAGTAAGACTCGCAGCAGAACAGATCAATATATAAAATTACATGAGGTGTATTTATTTTGAGATGCGCTTTTATGTAACACGTTCTACCATCGATTCCAAACTAATTCCCTACCTGCAAAATCTAAACTTAAAGTATCCTTAACCTGCTTCACTTACTTGTTTGCCAATTAAGAAAGCTTCCTGTGGCATCATACCCAATCTGAAACAAGAAACTTCACTCCTCATGATTAGGAGCTGCTTTCAGACTCGATTTCATAATATAAATTAACCACCACTTACAAGCAGCTACACAATTGGTAGTTCATTAGAGCTGCTGCAGATGTGCAGTTAAAACTGTGTTTTGCAGTCAGCTCTTGTGCTTC
The DNA here is from genome assembly GCA_033439905.1 of Ceryle rudis. Classification (NCBI taxonomy): domain Eukaryota; kingdom Metazoa; phylum Chordata; class Aves; order Coraciiformes; family Cerylidae; genus Ceryle; species Ceryle rudis. The sequence goes on from JAAGNO010010167.1 coordinate 20,324, forward strand.
ACTTTATTGTTCCTTCAGACTTAGAACTGCTGAAGGATTGTGACTCCATGCAGCATTAACTTCTCACATATTCATACAAAAAGCTCAGAAAGTCAATTACACTATTAATAGAACATATTATGCTGTATTCAGTTATCAATATTTTCCTTTATCTAAAACTACAACCTCACACATCAATTTCACCTGGTTTTATTAAGGTCCTTCTTTCCTTATACATTTCCTGACAGGAATTGCCCAGGTTTGTGCTTGGGTTTTATTATCATTTTCCCACATCTACATCTTACGCAGCAGCCCAGCAAACAGACGCACACAATGGCACACACGAGAGCCTTTTCTAGAGGGCAAATATTGAAGAAATGTTAGCTCCACATTTTTTCCATACATATCGAGGATAAAATGTTACACAGTGGTTAAAAATCATGGGTAATAAACTTGAAGGGCCTACATATTCCATGCCATTGTCACAGTCAACAGAAAAGATTCTTCTTCAACTATCCTGGGCAACATCCTAGCCATGAAGAATATCACCAATGATAGAACGCATTTTTTCTCCTCCTCCTCCCCTTAAGGGCAAGTAGAAGATGAAAGGAGATTTTATAAATGATATCAAAAAGGAACGTGTGGTATTTTCATCAGAATCGGGCTTGCATATCCAAACACACATCCAGTTGACCAAAATCTGTGATCAGTGCTTTTAAACTAGCACTAGATTTCTTTGCTTTCATCATGCCTTGTAAGGCAATATATTGTAACTAATACACATAAACAAGAACAGAAAGGAACTGTCTGGTATCTTCAAAAAAAATTTACTAACCATGACTGCTCTCCAAACAAAAAATATGTATTGACAGCTTCAGACACGGCCTCCTCACACAATACTTGTTCAATTCCACATCTGTACATCATCTAACACAGCTTAAAAAAAAAAAGAAAACCCTGAAGCAGTTAACTCTAGTCAGCTGAGAACTATTTAACCAGGGTGCTCTTAAATGTAACAAAAACTCTGAGGCCAAACACAAGCAGCACTGAACATCATACATGGAATAAGTGGAATCATAAAAGCCACAGAGTTCAACAGCAGAAGTGAGGCTTCTGGTTTTTTGTTACTCCTCACAAAAAACTACTGCTAAAAAAAAAAAATAAAAGTGATAGTGACTTAGATCACAAAAGAGGGCCAGTCAGAAACTCAGTCACTAACTGAGCTCCGCTCCATTTCAAAGGCACCCTCACCTCCAACTGGTGCCAAGAAAACCTCAGAAAAAGTGTAAGCAAAGAACAGAAAGCTTTGAATTTGTTCTGCATCATGGCAAAACGGGAGTTTAACTGCGATACAGGGGAGGGGAGAGGGAAGGAGAAAAACTAAAAACTTCCACGGTCTAAAAAAAGCATCTATTTCTTAAGGCAGCTACTTAGAATACAAAAATCCAACGCTCACATGGTCCCAGTCTCTTCAACTACTCTAATTACTGAGCAATTAGCTTTTGTAGAAGTTCTCAAAAACTACAAATTCCAGTCTCAGAACCCAAATCTCTCTGCCTTAAGTGTTTTGTCAGAACCCTGCATTTTCTCACACTTCTGCTTCAGCTAATTGGCACTTTGCAACAGAAGCATTATGCTGAAAAATGCCATCAACAGCAGTCGGCACAGCTGAAAGTCAGCCCTGAAACTGCCTCATGTTTTTAAGGTTATTTAAGATCTACTCTAACCACAGCACACAACTGCAAGTTAACAACCATTTCTTAATTAAAATTACATACAAGAGCATCACTAAATTTTGCCAAACATGAAAACAAAAGCCTCTGCCTTCACTGGTAGGCTGGTGAACATGGGACAAGCAAGCAGATGATGAATGACCTCAGTACTACACCTGGAAAAAAGATGGGAAAATAAAGGACATCATACACTTTTCACAAACCCTGAAATACGTTCAAAAATGAACAAGTTGAACAAAGCCTTTCAAAAGTTCAGATGCTCGTATGTAAGGCCTTCATTAAAGAATACGATCCTAAATGCCACCAGTAAAAATGTGAACAGGCAACAAAAAAGCGTAACCTGAAAGAAAGGACCATCATAAAGCTTTAAAAGAGGGGAAGAAAATAAAGATGTATATGTGTGCGTACGCTTCCACTCCAACTGAACTGCATTAAGAGTGTGACAAGTTTACAAAAGCTGCAGGATTTGGAGGGAACACTAACAATAGTAATTCAGAAAGCTCCCCCCCCGCCCCCGCCTCTTCCACAGAATGAATGAATGGCAAAGTATTCTAAATTTGTCAGTTTGTGACATCCACTGACCCAGAATTCAGAGACACTACCTCATAGTTGGTGGATCAGTAGCAGGGATTCTGACAAAGATCCTCTGTCAAGGATGACAGTCCTGGCAGGCTCAACCTTGGTGGTAGGTCAGTAGGGATACGGACTTGGCAGGCGCCGTCCTGCACCTTGCCAACCCGCACTGGTCAAGCATGCTGAAGTGCCAGCCAAACTTTTCTACGTGGTCACAGGAACACAGCTAAAAGGGCTTCCAGAAAACAGTGCAGGAACTTACACTGTGACTAATGATAACTGCAGAAGTCTGTAATTACCGTTCAACTCGCTTTTAAGGAGCTGTTTATCAACATTAGCCATGAAATATCGAAAGCGCTCTCAGCTCACACAAGAACAAATCTTTTAATTCTGAGCATGAGCTCTTTACCTGTTGTTATTAAAAATTCGTGTAAAAATCTTTAAAGAAGAAACGTTAACATAAAGATTAATTTAAGCATATCTCTCATAGACATTAGAATAAATTTGCATTTTCATTAAAACCAAAACAAACTACACTTAACTGGCACTGACGGAAGATACAAGGACTTGCACAGCAGTATTTCTGCAGGGATGTAATTCAGACAAGAGCAACAAAACTATTCTTAAGAGTTTTCTTTAGAGAATTAGAAAGAAAATCTAGAGGGCATTTTCCCAAAATTAAAAGTGTCCTCTGGAATATTAAGGGTCAAAACGTAATCTGCAAAGACCTCTTAAACCCCAAAAGTCACTTAGTAGAGCACGAGCACTCCGTCTTGAGAGACAGAATTTCTTCCAACTCAGATAAAATTCTACGATCACAAAAACTCCACACAGGAGATCACGCACTCAAGGTGTAAGATTAAAAATCTGACTTCCTAACAAGAACCAAAGAGTACAAAGTCCACAGTTATAGTTCCTCTAGGTTCCATCAGAGGTTAAATCTCCAAACCTCCACCACAAACCACCCACCACAGCCGTACTAAGCATCACAGCAGCACACCCTTTTGTTGTGACCTTTTGTCATCAAGAGAAAGAAATGCAGAGGAAGCCTCTCTTCCTCCCTTCCCATTTCTCATCCCCATCATGACTGTCCATCTTGGGCTTCCACTATGAAGAAAGTTTTCTTCAGAAAAAAAATAAAATTCCTTCTTCAAGTCTATCTGCTCCACATTTGAAAGGAAAAAAAAAAAGGTTTGAGAAAGGCAGGTACCCCAATAAGCACATAGTTTGTTGAGGTTTGGTTTTATTTTTGCAAAAAAATAACTGCCATTAAGCACTTAGCAGCAGTTTCAAGGCCAAGTGAAGAAAAATTTGATATCAGAGGTAAGACTAAACCACTATCAAACGGTAGGGATTAAGACATTAACTCCAACAGCACCCTACGCAGACAGGGCATTCTCAAAAGTTACAACACACTAATTATGAAACGTCTTCAATTAAGTTATTTGCTGCTTCTATTAACTTCCACTACCACCAGCTGCCAACTTCATAAAGTATTACAGCTTTTGATGAGCACGGGCACATGACTGCACTAGCGTGTTTGCGCTCTTGTTTTGGTTTGGTTGGTTTTGGGTTTGGTTTCTTTTTTTTCTCCCCCCTCTTTAATCAAATTCCATGATTCCTCGGAATATTAAAAGCCTATTCTGTGCAGAACTTCCATAACTGAGATATGGAATGAGCAACACTCATTTCTGGTTTCACTAAGTCACTCATGGAAGGTAAATTAGCTGAAATTAACAAGAGGGATGAAAACAGGCAAGAGAGCTCATCTAAAAACATCACAAACAGACCATCTAATTTCCCATGACATGACAAAGCTTACAGGCCGATGCAAATTCTGACAGTTATTCCCTGGAAATTTGTTAAAGCAAAGAGCCCAAGTCATTCACTGAGTAAAATCTCCAAATCCCTACAGATTCCACCAAAAGATTCAACAGCTATTACTGAACCTACTCAGTAACACATTCAACAGCTACTGCTCAACCAGCTCCTCTTTACCTCATTTAACTGAGAAATACCTTCATTTAATTAGCTTAAAGTCACATCAGGAACTACACAACTGGAACAGCGCACGGATCACTTGATTTCCAGTCTTGTGCTTTTAACCGCAAGACCATATTTCCTCTATTAAGTTTACAACCCGCAGAAAACAAAAATTGCCATTCTAAATCACTTAAGCGGTCCATCTGTTGTCAGGCAGCTGTCACCGGACTGGCTGCACGCAAGGAAGGCCGAGGTGGACAAGCGTGTGTGTGCCCTGACCCCGGCTCCGAGGAACGCGCCTCTTCCCCGCCGGGTTTGGGGCTCTCCCCTGGGCTTTGGCCAGGCCCGGCTCCACATTTCGTCTTAAAAAAAGCACAAAAAAAAGGAAAAAAAAAACCCCAAACAACGAACCAACAACAAAACCCATCCAAGCCTCTTATTAGCCTCGCAACAGTTTGCTCCTACAGTTATGTGCCCGGGTTTATTTTTGCCAGCGCGAAGCGTGGCCCGGCAGCGCGGTCCTGCGCTCCCCTGGCCCTGCCGGGG
>JAAGNO010010168.1:0-10471 GCA_033439905.1 Ceryle rudis
CCCGGCCCAGTCGTCCACCGGATGCCCCCAGCGAAGGGAGGGGAGCTGCCGCTCACCTTCCAGCCCCTCCATGGCGCAGCCCAGCCACCGACTCCACCAGCCCCGCCGCTGCTGTGGCAACGCCGCCACCTCCCAGCCCGCTAACAACGTCCCCTCCCATTGGCCGGGCAGCGGGGGCGGGCGGCTCCGCCCGGGCGGCCCTTCACGGCCACGGCGCCGGGGCGGGATCCGCGGGGGCCGACCCTCAGCAGCCGCGCGTCGGGGAATTTCCCCCGGCAGCCGCCGCGCCGCGCTCCGCTCCGCACCGCACTGCACTTTCTTCCCAACCTGCCCCACCCCGGCCCCCAGCCTGAAAGTGGCCGCCCGGCGGTCGCCGCCCGCGGCCGGGGGTCCCGAGGCTCTTCTGCCCCCCGCGCCCAGGTGGTGTCCCCGTCCCTCGGCTGCGCCCGGCTCGGCCGGTCTTCCCACCGGAGCTCTGAGCATCTTTCTGCAAAACCCAGCCTCAGCCCAGCTCTGGCGCAGTCTGACCGCCATGAGGTGGAGGCCCCGCAGTGGGCACGGGCGGCAGCTGGGGTGGTGCCGGGGCTTTCTGCGTACACCACAATACTTGTGTGGAAATTACTACCGTCCTTCCAGGCACATGCGAATCATTTCTCTTCTTATTCTAGACGAGTTGGCCGAGGTTTGCTTGTCCGCGGAACCGCAGTTACTGTCCCAGTCACGGTACATCTGCAAATGCAGCTGAAAGATGGCCAAATAATCACAAACCAAATGTAAATTAAATCTGAGGTGATGCTCACGTTGTCTCCTCTGCATCCCCTTAGCATGGGACAAAGAGATCCGGGCACTGCACGGCAAACAGCCAGCATGTAAATCAAGCCAGATATATGAGTAGAATCCTCCACCGAGACCATAAGCTTGAATATATACAGTAATTCTAGCTGCAATTTTTCTAGGTAGTTTAGAATCATACTAAAATACATTTCAGATTTGCCTTTGATCTGTAGAATTCAGGCTTATAAAATTGCAGGCCATGCTTGAAGGAACTGTTTCGCCACCATGCTGCAGAGTCCTAAACTTCACAAATTATACATTAAATCTTTGCCATAAAACTGCAAAAAACGTAAAACCATGCTGTTCAACTGGCCATCAGGGTGGCATGTCAGCAGCTCACTCCCTTGTGGTATTTCTGCACTTGGACTGCAAATTTAGAGCCCTGGATAATTTAATCTCTTGGCAGGCAAGACTCTTATAATGAAAACATAAACATTTTTTTTACCCTGTGTTCTCAACTTAGTGAAGGGTTTAATATTTAAGGAGCATTTTGTTTGCTTTTGTTTGTTGTTTCTCTTTGAAATTTGTGGTTATTTTTGTTAAAAATCCGGGCAGGAGGTAACTTCAGCTCACTCGTCTATAAGTGTCCATGACGTGGTGCTCACATCTGAGCTACCTGTCAATGTCCCCAGTTGAGTCTGTAGAGTTTTGTCTCTGTAGATGATAGAGCCTGTGGGATTGAGGGTGCAATCTGCCTGTTTCAGGAAGAGAGAGAAGTCTATGGTGACCACGTGCATTAGATGAGTGTCCTGGTTTTGCTGGGACAGAATCACAGGCCAACCATGGTCTACAGCCCAAGAGCAGCTTGGAGTCAGCCAGGAGCTGAAGCTGGGAGGGCAAAAGCCAGGGCAGCTGCACCAAGCTGTCTCGGAGGTGTATCCCAGACCATAAATGTCTTGCTTATTATAATGGGGGCTTCTCTTGCTCCCCCTCTTGCTTCTCCCCATCCATGGAAGGCCTTGCTTATCACTCTGCTCCTGAGGACTGCTGTCCCCTTTAGTCTGACTGACTCTATTCACTGGGCTGAGTATAACTTTATATACTTTATATGGCCATTGCTATTAACATTAGTCTTGCTGTTTCATTAAATTCCTCTCACTCCAACCCATGGGTCTCCTCTGCCTTCCCTGATTCCCCTTTCAAAATCTGGGGAAGCAATGACACCAAGTCTTTTTTACAGAGTCTGTCAAGGTCTCTTGCAGAAGAACTGGAGGATTGTACTGACAGGTCCCAAGTGTGTTACTGGTATATGAGGTTGTCCCAGGTGTGTTACTGGTACATGAGGTTGTCTTTCCCTGGGTGTGATGCTCGTGACGGGCAGAGCATGATTGGTCACGCAACAAACTCAAGCCACCTCCAATATGTGAGCCCTGTTTGTCATGCAGCACCTCATGTGATAGAGGTACCTGAGTTTTGACCATCTGAAAGGCACAGGGTATATTTCGTAAAATGCAACGCAGAGAAGATTCTGGCATTTAGAAGCACTCATAGGGCCAGCAGTCACCAGTTACCCCAAGTAAGGATGGCTGGCTGCTTTGGGAAATGGGCTAGGAGTCTTAGAAACAGCTTCGACAGGCCAGTAAGAGCCGTGGAATACGTATGTCTTACTGCGTATATCAATATAGAAACCCCCTACGCTGGCATGCGTCACTTTAGAAAGTGACTCTGGGATCCCAGGTTGGATAGTACATTGCCCTGCATCTTTGCAAAGCTGCGCAAATGCTTCATTTGGGGCAGAAGTGTCATAAAAGAACTAAGTCCTGTAAAATGATTAGAATTCCATTACATTTTCAAATGTTCTTCACCCTTTGAATCCTTGTCACGATGACTAAAAGCTTTATAGAAAATCAAAACCTGTTCACTACCTTTCATGTTGATAATGAGCATTGGGTAAAGAAGGATTTCCCAAAGTGGCATTTTAATTAATACACTTTGCACTGGAGCTACCTTCTGGGAAATCAGATATGCTTGTTCAGGGGGACTTTAAAATTTAAATATTCCTAATAAGCTTTTTCTTACAATTAACACTAATTGAGGACTACAGACAAAAGTGATTACTCTTCTACTAAAGTAATTCCTCAGCTGAATTACTACAAGAGTTCCTGTTGATCTTTTCTGGGTTATAGTCCTGATTTACATCCAGGATTCAAGAAGAACTGTCTTTTCCATCGGATGCTCCCTGCTGAAGTAATGTCATGTCTTCAGTGCCACCAGAAGTGGTTGTCCCTCCCCATGATTTCTCATCTCTTCACTCTGACCTCCTTCTCCTTCTCCTTCTCCTTCTCCTTCTCCTTCTCCTTCTCCTTCTCCTTCTTTCTCCTTCTCCTTCTCCTTCTCCTTCTCCTTCTCCTTCTCCTTCTCCTTCTCCTTCTCCTTCTCCTTGTGCTGGCCCAGATGTTCCTGTGCTTAGGTGGTTTAGGGACTTACTCAGCTCCAACACCTCCCTACCTGATCTGTGCACCTTGCTGGCCATGTGAACTGCTGTGCTGGCACAGGGAGGGAGGCCTTCATTGAAATCAGAATGGGTAGCCAGAGTCTTTGGACAAGACAGAACTGACACTTTCATCAGTAGATTGTGTTGTTTTAAAGAGCAGATAAAATCGAGAGCCAGTTTAGCTCAGCCTTTGTACGATGACAAAATGTGGAGGTTTTTCTCCACAATAAGCCTGAGGATTTGCAAAAAAGCTGCAAGTTTCTTGGATATTAAATATCCTGCCTGATCTCTGATTTTGTTTTTCTAAATAAAATCAATCGCCCATTAAGATGCTAAGGCTATTTCTGATCCAGAAGCACAAAACCCCCAGCACTTAAAATACATCCCCATGTGTAGGATTGGGTTGTGCTGTCTCTAAGGTGTCATTAATGGGTCCATTACACAAGTCTCATGGGAGCTCTCTCTTTTCCTTTATTTTTTTTTTAGTTTTTATTGTATAAATGAGCTGAAATCCTTTCATGGTTTTGTAGCAGCCATTTTACAAACAGAAAGGACAAAATGAGGAGAGCAGGCATTCCTGTTTGTTGCTTCTCAGTCTGCCTGAAATAGTCACTGTTGATGTTACCCTTTCTTTTTCCTTGTGTTCTCAAGAAATCCTGACATTTTTCTCCCCCAGTTAGATGAATATTTAGAGACTGCACCAAAATAGCAGCTGTGGAAAATGCTAAACTGTGAGAACAGTAGGAACTTCCAGAGGAGTTGGTTTCCCAATTTGCTTGTGCTTCTGTCTGACATGTTCTCCCATCACTCTTTTTCCACTCCTCAAGGTGCTCCCCAGGGCAGAGGGGAGAAACCAGAGCTCCAGAAAGAAAGAGTGAGACCAAATCCTTCCTGTTCAGAGCCTGGTGTCGGCCTCCTCTCATTAGAATAGCAGCTTTCTTCTGCATACTGAGGGGCACTGGGGCTATCTGTAAAGCCAGTACCGAGGAGGTGAAGTTTCAGGATTGAAGAAACAGCAGGGTTATTAAGTTCTTTGTTCACATATCCCTTACATTTTACATATATGCTTTCAAAACAGGATTGCTTTTGTACTACCGCCTCACTGCCCCAGCTGCATTTTTTTATCTGAGTGAGATTTATTTACTTCTGCAAGACCCAGGGCTCAGAATTACGGTAATTCCAACTTTATGCATTAAGAATAAAATTCTGTTGGTTTGTGACTCTACATTTTTATACTGAGCTTTCAAATTACACAATAAACACAGTTTTTCTACATAGTCTGCTTCCAAGTCCTGATTAGAGACACCGTCTGAGTTTCACTGCATGTAGTACCTCTGCTGTTTTCTTATTTCCATATATTGACATTTGCAACCTATATAACAGTCTTTGAATGTTGAGGTGTTAAGTTTTCATGGTTCTACTAGCAGGTTGATTCTAACAGTATGAGTGGGAAAATCACGAGTGCAGAATATATAAACCAAACACATTGACTTTTAGTAAGTCCCCTGCACTATTTGGGTTTCATTCCCAACACACTTCCACTCTTCAGCTTGTTGGTTTAGGATGTGACTTTGTTTTCTAAGGCATTGCAACAGCCAGACCTGAGAGATTACCAAGTAACAAAGCAACGCCACAAAGCTGGTTTTTCAAAGCCATTTTTATATGAGAGAGTTCCACGAAGCACTTGACATGTTTCTCTTCCCTAAGTGCTTGCACAGGAGATGGACTTTGCTGGGTATGCATGCAAAAATGTACTGCATCTATGTATTGTACCAGCAAAGTGACCATGAAGCTGGTGAAACGTTCTACCTTTCTGGAATTCTCCAAATGCCCTGTCTGGCAATTAAAATTATGCTGTGGTCCTGTGGATGGGGTGAGGTGCTTTCAGCCTGTAGGAGAATTTTTTTTTTTTTAATTTATTTGAGAAATTAAAATGATACTACAATTCAATCTGTATTTATATTGTAATTTTACAGTGTTTTCCTGTACTATGCAGTGGAAAAGCTCATATTAATTCATAATAAGAGTAGAAGTTATTCACTGAACTTAGATTTTGTTTCAGAATAAAATATTCCAGTATATTGTTTCCTTTTTTTTTATTTATCACTTAAGATACTCAGCTTCTTGCCATTTTCTGTCTCAGAATGCAATCTTGTGATCCTTATATTCACTGACAAAAACCTGGTCAGATTACGCAGTACATACCATCCCTTATCACCTTGTGAGATGTGACCACATTTGCACATTTGAAGTTCTTCTCTGTGGGAATATGTATGTGCTTCCAAACCCATCAGCCTGAGATCTGACGTCACGTTCTGCCAGTTTTTTACATGATCCATTCTTCTTATAATTACTATGCAAATCTCTCCTTCATTTCAAGGAGTATTTTGCCTGAAGAAGCTGTGCAAAAATGCCCCTATGCTTTAATTCAGAGATGAATTCCTAAAGTTGTGATGGTTCAGCTCAGGTAGGAAACTTGTAAGTAGGAATAGAGAGTGGAACACAGTGATGTGGTCAAATGCCATGTCAGAAATACTAATGCTGTTTACCTAGCAACCCTCCTGAAATTCTAGGCAGGCCCTGGTACAGTTCTCCCGTTCCTTCTTATGCTAGCTGTTAGATGTTATATTAAACAATAAAGATATTTGCTCCCAGAGCTTTTTAGTAATGCATGGAGGGATTGCTACATAGTCTTCTCCTGGTTCTACATTGTGTAATGAACCAGTGAGACTTAATTACTTAGTAAGGTTTATCATTCTTCATCAAAATCTCACTGAAGGATGCTGCAAACATATAGCACCACTTAAACAATTATCTGAAGTGTAATAATTTATTATAGCTTTTTCATTAGTCAGTCCTTCCAAATTTGTATGAGGTTCGTGTTGACATAAATGATGGTAAAACCACCATGGTAGAATAAATGAGGTATTTCATCTTTTGAAACAACAGTGTCTCCAGGGCAATACAGTGATGGTACAAGAAGCTGATATTGACAGCAGGTATTTTATGGCCAAAATTTCAGAGAGAAGAATGATATTTAGTAAAGGGTGTGGATTTTTCTGCGATATTAAATGTGAGAACTTGTTTTGCTTTGACTTTCATTGGTCAGTAAGTAGAACAAAGCTCATGAAAGAAAGTACTGTCTGCCTATTTTTACCCTGCCTATGTTCACATATATTCATATATCAAGAAAATACGTAGTTTTCATCAGGGAGATTGATCTTTTTCAGCTTTCAAAACCAAGGAAGTTTTAGGGAAGGATGTATTCCTGAACAAAGGAAAGAGAATCCGCTGTTGATAAGGTTCACTGGTGGCTGCATACATTTAGCTCTACCAGTAACTCCACTGGAGAAAGCCAGGCATGTGGTAGAACTGTGTTTGGAATAGTTAAACAGCAATTTTATTTTCTGAGTGAGGCAGGCATAATATTGTTGGTATGTTTGGGAGCAGCATTGCACAAGAAGTTACCAGTGCTGCTGTAAGTCAGAATATTACAATATTCTGTGGACCCTGAATTCGTGAGAGCATAGCTAGGCTACTGTCCTGGGTTTGGCTAGGGTAGGGATAATTTTCACCAGAAGCAGGAAGGGGCCACAACCAGGATAGACAACTGAACCAGCCAGTGGGGTATTCAATACCATACTGGTGTCATGCCCACTATATAAGGGGAGGGCTGGCTGGGCTAAGGTGGAAGAAGCAAGCAGCCTGTGGCTGGGGTTAAATCACGACAGGTACTTCAACGGGAAGGTATTTTCTCTGTGTGGCTTTGTCTCATGCAGAACTCTTTCATAATCCTAAAACTGATTGGTCTAAAGATTTGATTTTGGAGAAGGAACATATTCTAGATAGAGTCACGAGGAATTTGTTGGTATAAAAGGGAACACACTGCATCACAGGCTCACTTTTCAGACATCGGGAAAGAAGGTAAAAACCAGGCTTACTTAACAGAGTTGTGGCAATACTGATGGTGTGTTATCAAAAGTAAACATTATGTGGTTGAGGTGAACAGACAATCCTGTACTTTGGCAAAAGTTGCCTTCAGAAAGGCAAGTATTTTAGATAGTGGACTTTGCCAGAGCTGATAACACCTGCCAAACCTTCTTGAAATGGGGTGGAATTGGCAGTGTAACAAGGAGAGAAGCAACAACAGAGTATCATGGATTAAGAGTGATCCTCTGGAGAGGTCTTTTGGACTGGAGACAGGAGAAAGCTTCTCTCTTCTTAGCTGTTATGTACATAAATGTGCAGCAATGCTGGTGGAGTGAAGAAGGTCCTGACTGAGGTTTTTTTAAGTGCCTGTTTTTTTAAGTGGCTGTTTTAGGCATTTGAGATCGACATGTTACCTCAGGACTCTTCTGGTCTTTTGTAAAAACCCGTTGAAAAGTTGTATTTCTTTGAAGAAAGATGAAAATAAAGCCTAGATGTCAGGCTGGCTGTCAGCAACAGGACGCAATCTGGCAGGTGAGGTGGAAGAGGTGGTAGGACTCTAATTGCTGCACGGTGTTGTTAATCTTCAGAAAAGAAGCTTTCCGAGACTTCTGCACTTGTGTAGCGTAGTAACATCTGAGTTTGTTTTACCAGCTTTTCCTAGTTTCATGCCTGGGGTTAGTGACAAAGTTTAGGAGCACGTCGTGTCCTTTCATATCCTCCAACACCAAACCTCTCTGTGAGGAACTGCATACAGGCTTGTTTACCAGATTACTAAAATGAAGTGGTTTCTCATCCACCTATCCATATAATCTCTTCTTTTATGCACTGAAAAGCTGCTCTCTCATGCCCCTTTTCTCCTTGAAACATCTTGGACTATTTATGGTAATAGCCATCAAATCCCTTCATTATTGGTCCCTTTAATATCTAGTTGCTTGGCCTTGATCATGGGATTGATACCAGGCAGGAGAGGTCTATCATAAGCACCCTGTAATGCTTTGAAATTTCCTTTCTGGTTCTGAATTTGCCTCGATGACATTTCTGGATGTTTTGTATTTAGTGGTTTTTGTGTTGATTTTTTTTTTCCCCACAGGAATTCCAGTAGGCATAAACTTCCCACAGATATCAGAAGAGTATGCTTTGTTCTTATCCTGAAGATTTATTTTAATTTAAAGCCTGATTATTATTTATCTGTTATACTCAGGTTCTTAATTTCCTGATCATGAAGGTTATCAGGAAGGTGCACTGTTCGAAATGTGCTGTCAGCCTGGTGAATGCAGGCTGGCATTCTGTGGGCTGTCCTCGTAGCGAACAGAGTTTGTATGAAGACAGAATAATAAAAGATGCCTTTACAATTCTTTGCTCTCATGATTTTCAAAGAATTTTCTCAACACCTTAATCATCCCAGATCCAACGTTTGGCTGTTTGGACCCTTGTTTGTATAGGTCAGTTTAATTTCTAAACCTTTCATTTAAAATACTACCCATTGCCACCAGGAGGTGTCCGTGTGCTATTTATCGGTTACTTTCCGGGGTTCTTGCATTTATGTTTATTTTTACATATTATTTAATATTCATTTTATTTTTGTTTATTTTTTTTCGTGAGGGGAATGCTCCATAACAATGCCACAGTGGTAGCGGTTTCTATAGGATCATTATTATATAGTGTTGATGTTTGCACATCCAAACAAATGAGAATGTTGTGTTTGTGATCAGAGAGAGTTCTTAATTCTTGCCCTGGATGAGAAGATGAAAGAGACCTTCTTCCCCTACAGCATGCCCTGTTCTCTGAAGGATCCTGTGTAATGTATTGAAGATACCAGTCTGTTGCTAGGGAAATGATGACTATAATCGGATGTTACACAGTCTACATTTTGACTGCATTGCAGGATCAAAGATGAGGCTGTGGAAACAAAGATCTTTACTGAAACGTTGTGTTGTGTCCTATTTGCACTTGTGTATAACTGCCAGGATTAGTAAAAAGAGGTGAGCCTATGCTACAAAAAAGCTATAAACATCACAGAATTTTTATGTTGAATATTCCCATTTGATTTGTGATATTTAACTGGAAAATATATAGTGTATTTTCAGTGTAAATATAGGTATAAAATACGTCCAGATCCATAGTAATCCATAGGACATTACAAATGATTACAAGACATCCTATTACACTACAGTCTAAAGTAGTGCCATATTTATTACAACACAGAGATTCAGAAGCATATGGTAGAATAGTAAATGCGGTTTCATTTGAACATTAGATAGGAAGAAACAATTTGTTGATAAAATGTGATCAGCCCTGCCTGGTGAAATAATGCCTGGTTCACATGTATTGCACAGGCTCTCTTGAAAATCTCGTTCTGACCAAAATCAAACTCAATGTGTTACAACAGTCACAAGCACTACCTGCAGATGCTGTATGCGAGGGAGGGCAACGAGCAGGAGTGATGCTTGTTTTTCATGGCTCTACATTCAGATTGGCTATTTCTGCTTTCTGTTGCAGCCTGCAGTTACCGTGGGTTTCGATAAAGCGTGTGCTGCCCTTCTTGACAAGTCAGTAGACTGAAAGAGATTTCAAAACACAGTGGTGTGTTGTATGGGTTACAGCCAAACTTCTTTAAACATTAAAAGATTTATAAGTTTGCCAAATCTAATTTAGTAGATTTCACTGAGGATATGTTTTTTTCAGGCTACCTCTGTTAAACATCAGGTTTAAACCTGGCCCCCCTCCCTCCCCAAATTTACCCATGGTAGTGATCTTGTATATTCTTCTGTAACCATAACACCATTCCACCAAGGAGTAGCTATTGGATTTCCACCGGTGATGGCAGTCCCAGGATGTTTCCAAGTACTTCCTGACCGCAATGACTCATGTATGTCCTGTTCTGTTGATACATATTACAGCAGCAGATGGATATCACTGTATACGAGTTTTATCACTGCATGTGAGTTTTTAACTTCCACGTCAGTACATGGTAGGTTCAGGGAGGTTCTCCTCCCCCTCTGCTCTGACCTGGTGAGGCCACATCTGGAACGCTGTGTCCAGTTCTGGGCTCTCCAATTCAAGAGAGACGGGGAACTACTGGAGAGAGCCCAGCAGAGGGCAACAAAGATGACTGGGGGACTGGAGCATCTCTCTTACGAGGAAAGGTTTGGAGAGCTGGGACTATTTAGCCTGGAGAAGAGAAGTCTGAGAGGAAACCTTATCAATGTCTATAAATATCTAAAGGGTGGGTGCAAGGAGGATGGAGCCAGACACTTTTCAGTGGTGCCCAGT
>JAAGNO010010169.1:0-10571 GCA_033439905.1 Ceryle rudis
AAATTGAGCAAAATAAATTTTTTCAAGGCATGCCTGTGGGAGAGTTGAGCAGTGACAGCATTTTCCTGGACGGTGAAAGACTGTGTCTGCAGCTCCATGTGTGGAATAAAGACTGGGGTTGATTTTAAAAGAACATAAAAATCATACTAAGGCTGCAGCATTGTTCACAGATAAGGAAAGGTATAACAACAGAGGAACTTTCAGGAGTAGTGCACAACTGGTATGCCAGGAATCCATTTCGCAATAGTTCCCTAGACAACACTGCTTGCAAGTAGTACAGGGGATGGAGTGGAGTGAAGATTCCACAGCCAGGCCCTGCTAAGTTACAGCAGAGATGGGAGCTTAATGGTCCTGCAGAACTGATAAGATGCCTGTTTGCGACCCTGAGCTAACAGCCTGTCAGCTTTTGATAAAGTACTATCCTTCATGCAAACCTTGCTCATTATAGTGTCACCATAATGTACCAAAACACACCTCCGTCCTAAGGTGCAACCATTCCCCCCCACTGAGTTTTGCAAAAGCAACACGAGACAAATTTACATCAATTATAATAAAGGTATTTATGACTGGAGTCACTCAAGCTCCACCTCGGAGATAAAAAACTATTATAAAAATGGTTCAAGTAAGGGGGGATGTTGGGGAAGACATCATCGTGGACAAACCAGAGTGAACCTCATCTCTGACTCCTGGTGTCAGTCGACGGGCTGAACCTTGCTTCCCCCCCCTTAGGGACGCCTTTGGGTAAGATCTGGACTTTAAAACTTAGAAACTTCTTGAGCTGCTCATTTGTATACTGTATATATATACACTTTGCAGACAGTATATTTATCACCGGCAATCCATAAGAACTTGTGTATCTGTCGCTCTCAATAAACTGCACTTTTTCCTGCTGCTAGTCACAGTTGTTCTTTCATTGCACAGTCAGATCTTTGCTGGCCACGTGGTACTGTGGAGCGTGACTAGGCAGGGAGCGCGGGGGGCTATTAGTGAATCCGGAGCCGTGTTAGTTCAGATGTAGTGAACGCAACCGGACTGGGATCTGAGCCGTGATAGTTCGGATACACTGAACGTGACTGGACTAATAGTGCCAAATTGGACATGACTCAGAATCTAAACCTAGCTGCCCCAGCCCCTCTGGTATCCGAGGACCAGCTGGAACGGAAGGGGGTTTATTTTCTGCCAAATTATTTTACCCTTTTCACGCAACACCATGTCACCAACATTAGAGGCAGTACATGACATTTACAAAAAAAAGAACTGTCTTGGGACATCAACTCTTACGCCATTCATAGAGAAAAGGTACTGGCATCAATGCAAATTAGAAGTAGAGCCAACACGTCACTAACTCACAAGAATGTAGCTTCCTTAAGAGATGTGTTGTTTCAGAAATTATTTCCTTCAGAGAAAACCCTGTCTTTGCAGTTTCCCCATTTTCTTCATGATTATTTTTCCCCTGTTCAGCCTAATCTGAGAACTTTTTTGTAATAAAAGCACTAGTATGGCTGGATGAGTACTTGAACTGACGTTGGATGTGCTGTTGCCCTGGGCTGCCCACAGTGACAGCAGTATTACATTGTGAAACGCTGCAACGGTTGGCTCTTATGACATCTATGAGTGAATAGGAGAAGCTGTTTCCATTGACCTCCATTCCATGCTTTGCTCTCTGCAGGCAAGTGAGGAGCAAGCACTAATGATCTGTCAGGAGTGAAAAGCCAGTCCTTCAATGGTGGTCATAGCCAATGAGGAATTGCAGCAGCCCCCAGTTCTCTCTGGCAATTGCTGCTTTTCCTTGGATATTGCATGTGTGAGTCTGTGGTGGCTATCTGTGTACGCATGTGTCTGTGTGATAGGTATATTGTAAGATCTAGTTGAATTTGGGATCAGGAGAATGTGAAATGGAAATGTTGACTTCAGGGCTTGGATCTGACCCTGCTTTTCTTTCACTGGTTCCATCAAAGGAGCATGAGTTTCTCTGCCTTGTGTGTCCATGCAATGAGAAAAACTTTCTTTTCATTTGATGTTACCATTCAGGTCCCCTTAGAGACAAATGTAATAATTTGCAAATACAAGGAGAAATGCTAAGAAAAGTCAGAGCTAGTTGTGGAGAATGCATTCCTTAAATGTGTCTGGGCTTTGAAGTCTTGCAGACTCAGCAACGATCTTCATGTTGTGACTGATGCTGTGACTGGTAGTCTACGCAAAATGGTGCTACAAAAGAGCCTGGTTTCTGACTGTTACAGCATGAAAATGAGAATCACTTTCTTTCTCATATCAGAGTCTTTTTCACCAGGGACCTGAGCTTCAGATGGTAGATACTGAGATGACAATTAGTTGCAATGCAGTTCCACAAGATTTTTTTTCTATCAGAAGTGTTTTGTGAAGACTTCCTAAATTTGGCAGCTTTATCACTGGGAGTTCACTTTTGGTTTTGATCTCCAGTGCTATGAAGAGGTACTGTCTGCCAAGGCCTTCTGCACTTTGAAGCTGATTTGAACTCTGATTCTGTTTGTATTTGCAGGCAACTTTTACGTCTGTAACCATAATTTTCATATGTGTAAGACATTCTGCTAATAGAGGGATTGGCAAATGCATTTCAGTACAGAAGGGATATGGAGATGCTTAAAAGATGTCTGTTTTATATGAATCTTGGTGTGCAAACACTAGGTCATCTGGTGAAACCATTTCATGAAGGGTGAAAAAATGCCTCTATTTACATTCTTTTTTCTGTTAGCCTTGAATTAATATGTCATAAATTAGAGTTAAAAAATCTAAGTCACTCTGAAATAATGATTGAAGGAAAACGTTGTTATAACTGGAATTCTTATATGGGCTGAAGGAAGAGAACTCGGCTTCATAAAGCCATATTATAAGTCCCAGTATAAATGCTTTTAATCTGCTTTAATAATATTGCAGAACTTTTCAAAAAGAGCTCAGAATTCTGTCTTAAATTTAGTGTTGTAATAGAAGTTCAGAATTAGCAAATGTATTGCCAAGACTCCTTTACATGTTAGGAAATTCCATGTTGGTAATAAATAGAAAAGGTGAACAGATTCCATCTTCATCAGAGATGAGACTCCATCGTTGGCATCTCAGACACCAGGCTAGCGGCCTGGTTCCTCCAGCAGTCTTTCAAGTTGTATTCCCACATTTTATGGAAGTCTGCAGTCACCTCTGTGTGTGTCTTGGGCATACACTAACAACCGCTTGCTAAAGCCATCTGCTTTACCTGTTTACTCCTCCAAAGTGAACTGTACATACAAGCAGTAATTTTGTGCATTTGTTATAGGAAAAAAATATGAAAAACACCTTGAAGGAATATCAGGAATATTGTCATCAGGGGTAGTAAGTTGTGACATTGCCTGGATTGAACAATAAGTCTATGTGCACATCTAATTTATTTTCATTAACAAGAAGAGAGCATGGCATGAAAGGAAAGGTTTTTATTTTGCTTTGCATTTGATTTAACAATGCCTACAAATGTTATATATGTTCTATTCTGTATCATGACTATGAAAAATTCTGGAGCTCTAATATATGGAGGATGCAGGGGTTGCAGGATATAGGCTTGATCCTGGTTTTGAGATGGGAGCAGGCCATCAGAATAACAGTTATCTGGTTTTTTTGAGTGCTACCGTGACCGCTGTGGTAAATGACTGCATCTTTGCCTTTTCAATGGAGTGGTGGCCCTACATTTAAAAATGAGAGACAAAAATCAATGAAGTTATTTCTTCCAGTAAACACTGACAAGAAACTGATCACTCATGCCTGATCACTCAACTGTGATTTAGAGGTTATGAGAATAATCTCTTTCCATTCCTGCTGGGCTCTGCATGTTGTCACCAGATTAAGTGGTGTGATTATCTGGATTTAAGTGCTAATTTTATGAAGCGGATTCGAGAGACATGCATTTTCTTTCTTTTTCTCTCTGATCTAGTGCTGTGGCACTGAGAAATGCTGCTGCCACAGACAGACAGGAGAGTAAATATTGTTGGTGAAGGTTCAGAATCTGTTAATCTTTATGTTTGAGGCTGAAAAGCTTAGTGCCAGCAAAGCACTGTCTGTTACTACAAGTACTGCAACTCTTTGCATGTCTTCATTTCTAAACCCATTTTCGGCTATCACTCTGTAGTGCTAAAACAATGTAATGTCATTTGTAACCTGCTGTGAAGAATAAAAGATTTTGGTCTTGAGTTTACAGTTCTTCACGATGCATTTTTTTTAATAATCAGGATGGTGGAAGGATGCCTTTCTCAAGAAAAGAGTTGCCATGATGCCTTTGGGCTAAGGACTGATGCATCTATCACATGGGAACTTGTCCTTTTCCCACCAGAGGCTCTGGCTGTGCCCATCCTGTCCAGCACCTCACCAAGTCACACAGTTTGTCATGAGAGAATCTAACCTTCTGGATTGCCAGCTGCACTTTATTCAGATTTCAGGGCAATATTAAGCGCTAGCCTGCTCAGTCTGGAAAATCTGAACAAGCTGTATTTCTGCATCTCTTGATTACATTTTCCTCTATTTGCAAAAGCTAACCTAGAAACCTTAGCAGGTTTGTATTTTGAGACATGCAGCCACTTCAACTGTAAGTGGCACTGTCATGTGTGCTGCCTTTAGTGTTACATAAAATTATCTTTATGGTTTTAAAGTCAGCATTTTTTTCTTAATATGTTTTTCCTGCTGGCATATAATTTCATATACATACCACTTAAACAGCAGTTTCATTCTAAGTGTCCTGACAAAAACCTCACACTATAGATTTTCTAGTTAAATTATAATGATAAATGGAAAAAATTATCTGTTCCACTCAAGCAATTATCACCATTAAAGTATTACAGACTCTTCTAATATTTTGACTCTTTACATTGTATTTCTCTTTTCTTTCTTGTTTCTAAACAGTAAATATGATCTACTGATTGTTTTTCTGTTGTTTTTTCCCACTTTATAAAGTAAAGTGAAACTAGAGATTTTTTTTTTCTCTTTCATTGAGTTCTGCTGTACTCAGGCAGCTGCCTTTCTTGTGTTGATAGAAGGCTGCTAGAAAAGGATAGAGCATTAAGCAACTCCAGGATGGATCAGTCAGTGAATGAAATGACAGAAGCATTAAATTGTCAGCTATTTAAAAAAAATTGCTATTTCAGAACTTTAGTCTAATAGGAATAGCTTATAAACTCTTCTGCATGTCTCTGTTCTCAGATGCATTTCTGGATTCTAATCTGAAATTTTCCTACAGATTTCTTCAAGACAGAAATTGAGGGAAGGCGAGGAACTGGAGTGTCTTACCTACAGACTTTTGCATAAACATGTGATTTTGGATCATCTGATGTGTAAGGTGGTTCTGAAAGTTAAAAGCAATGTAACTGTCTGCATCTGGGGGAGTGGGTGTTTGCAGAGAAGATTATGGTTTAAAGATGTTCTAAAATAGGTTTATGCTCTACTTTTGTGTACCTTAGCTTTTTTCTTCATTAGTAAACCTATGCTTCCTGAAACCATGGAATTTAGTTTGTATCTTTGCAATACCAATAGAGCTGGATTTATACTTGATTTTCATTTTTGCAAGGTTGTCAAAATCTGGTCCCCAGACTTGAATATCAGATGTATTATTTTATTAAAATGTTAACAAGTATCATCTGTCTTAGCTTTTGAAAGCCTTTGCAGTCTTCTGAATGGTAAATTTTGTGATCTTTTTTTGTGGCAGTTCAAATGCCACATGATACACTGTTAGCGGTTCCAAAAATGTTTGGAACAACAATTCCTTTTCCAGTGGATTTGATTAGAAAAATTAAATGTAAAGAACACTGACTAGTTTCCTAACACTGCTGGATACTGAAATTTGCACTATTCTTTCTAACGGGACACAGTTTATGTAAGTCTTCAGTTTGACAAAAATAATAATAGTCTTTATTCCCGGACAGATACTCAGCAAATCTCAGTAAGTTTAGTTAATTATATTAAATACTAGCCAAATCTGTTAACATGAATATTCATTTGGGTTGGGACAGCTTTTGCTGTTCAAATGTGATATGAAAACCAGGATGGTTTTAGGGATTTGGGATGTAGCAACTTTTTATCATGACCCTGACTTTCAGTGGTTCAGTAGCAAGCTGTGTATTGCTCGGACCTCTAAGGTGTTCCTCTTCTGCACTTTCCCTGCTGGAGGATTACTGGTCTGTGCCTGCCCTCAAACAATGAGAGCCTTCCCTGCCCTCAAACCCTGGCCTCCCTGCTGATCCTTACAGCAGGACAAGACAGTTGCCTAATTGTGTTGGGTCTACAGGCTTCTCGACACACACTGCTGTATTTGGATATTTGGGTTGAGAGAGAGTATTTTGTGTACTTTTCAGGACTTCAAAACCAGATAAGTTTAAGAGAAAAAAAAATGCTTGTTTTAGTAGGATGGATGTCAAAGAATTTGTCTGCAGTACTAAAGCCAAGGTTGCAAAACAAGAGTAAAATCTAGACTTGTGCTCGATCTTGTTTGGGTTAATATCCCTCTCTTAGGATTCTTAATGTGAGCCACAGCAGCTGAACGTGAGAGAACAATTCACAGCCGGTTGTCTTGATTGTTGTTTGCTGCCATTATACTGTTTCTCTGGATCCCAGTTTCAAAAATACTCATACTAGTTTCACTTCTGTTCTCACTTCACTGGAAGAGGAGTCTTTAAGGGACAGCACTTCTTTGATATATAGAGATTAGTAATTTATGACCTGTAGGATGTCAAATAAGATTGGATCACTTCCTGCTAAGCTTATTGCTGAGTCTTGAAGACTTACTATGCTTTAAGCAGTTTCCAGAGGTTAGCTGAAGATTCAGTGATTCTGGTGAGATTGTGCTTATTCGTTTGCATGGCTCTGTGCCTGCAAAGGATGGGGAGGACATACAGGTGGCAGACCAGGTACCAGGGTACTGCCAACTGCAGAGGTTTCTCGGTGTGTGATATCTGAATACAGATTCAGAGGCAGGACCTGGCGTGAGGAGTGGGTGGTGAGCATAGTGAGAGGACATCAGTCTGTGAAGGTGGCATGCTTAGATATCACTAGGGCAATACATCTGGGATTGTTTTCCATTTCAGTGTTATTTTCTGATGAGTTCTAAAGATGTCCAATCTAATTGTTAAATAGATAAAGAGTAGAGATATATGTGTCTTTCTATCTAGACTTTTTGCTCTAAATGTTCTAAAAGTTCTCAGTACTGCAGTCACCTCACACTTCTAAAAATGACAAGGACAGAGAAATTGCAATGACATTTTCAGGAGATAGTTCTTCAGTATTTGTAACACCAAGCACACAGTGTTTATGGTGTTGCTCTGTTTCTCCATGGCTCCTGCCACTTTTATGTGGGTATTGTATGTCTACATCTATGCCTTCTTTTAGTCAGGATCAGTAACACAATTACTGTAATGCAGTGGCTTATTAATGCTGATTCAGGATAAATCTCAAGTGTCTCAGACCTTACTCTGAAAAACTGGAAATGACAGGCAGTATAAATTACATTTCCAAGTGCCATGCAGGATTTATATCTTTCTGGATACCCTCCTGGAACATAATAGCAACTGGTTTATCTTCTGCCCAGATCCATTTGAAATTTACCTTATGAATACTTGACCTTTTATATGCTTTTGAGGAGTGCATATACATTGGTGAAACTAAATTTGATTACCTTATAAGAGGTAACAAGAGTTATTTGTGTCTAAGATGATAAGTAAGTGGGGAGGAGTGAAAAAAAACTGTGATAGACAATATAAATTAGAACTTTTTCTGTTTTCCTTTCCATATAAACATATTTTAGGTTTCTCAGTCCTGCAAATAATGTGAGGGTGATTTTATTGCAGGCCATCTGCTTAGCAATCACTGTATTTCTGCCTAATACACAGTCATTTTCTTGAAATAAGTAAAGACTAATTTCCTCAGGGATTTCAGTGGGACCCAAAGTATTGCCTACTTCTTACTTGTAGTATAGCTTGGGTTTTTTCCAGAGAATTTATTTTCACTGAAAGCCTATGAGTCAAAATCATATTTAGTGAAGTAGTTGAATTAGATGTAAATTTTGTCCTGTTATTTAAAAGGCTGATAAGACTTTGTTGCATCTCTGTTGTCTCAGAATGCATGTTTAATGGTAGCTGGTTTTACCTTGGAAGAACAATTGCATGGCAAATTGATCAATTTGCATTGTACCTTGGGAAAGGAAGTAAAAGAGACTGGCCAGGTAAAGTTTTGAGAGCATAAATTTTATTTCAAAATACAGTCAGACTTCAGATTAGTCCCCCCCATGTATTCCAAAGACCTGGGAAATCAATGGATTCTGCTAATAAATTATTAATTTGTTTGTCTTTGCTTTTAATGCAAGTTTCAGTGCAACTCGAAGACTAATTAATTCCCTCTCTAGCTGTTTTTATCATGCAATGTAGCAAAAGGATGAAAGGGATTTTTTCCCCCCATATTTCAGTTTCTGTTTCACAGGTCTTAACCTTAGCATAGCTTATGTTATGTTGATTGTTGTGCATTTATTTGCTTTTCAATATACCCCATGCAGTCTGCAGACTGTGGATTCAATATTAGAGTCCATTATCTGGGCTGTACCCAACCTGACCTGGTGTCAGGGTGTCAGGTCAGCTGAGACTGTGGGGGTTACACCTCAATGCTGAGGGCTCTGTGCAGTCTGTCTTCCCTGATGCTCTCATCCAAGAGCTTATTACAGCCTGTCATCAGATAACACCTGGGAAGGTGAAAAGGTGAGTCTGTGCTGTACACCAATACCAGTATCCCATGAACTGCCTGTCAGTAGCCCTGCAGGACTCCTTTGAGCTGCTGCTATCATGCAGATACTGATCCAGGTATTGCCTGGCAGATGACTGTGCTTATACTGTCCCAGCCTGATGGTCCACTGCTGAGTTGCCGGACTCAGCCAGTGACCTATTAGAGCTCATGGTGGGATCTTTTAGGGGTCAATTGCAGATTAGGGCACACCTGTGGGGTTTTCCTATATTTCTTATCTCTGTTCTTGGTGAGAAGGAAGTTAGACTAAAGGCATGTGGGAGTTTGCTTGGATCCATAATATTCTGCCATGGTGACCTGTGCTGAGTGGTGCTCTCCGTGCTCCCACCTGTCTCCAGTCAGTGGCTCTGGGAGCAAGCTGGTCAGGTAAGATTCTTGAGTGACAGCTCAGGTTCCATCAGGGAAATAGCTGTGCTTGTCTTTAGGAGTCCATCCTACACTGAATGTGGGATCAACCCAAAAGATGAGGTTTTCAGTCTTTCTGATGAGGCTGGGGAGGGACACTTGATCAACATCCACCTGTATTCTGCATCAATGTGCAGGGCTCAGGTTTATTAAACTTATAACTAGGTTGCAAAGTCTGTTGTCTTAGTTACAATTGTAGAAGAAGTTGTGAGCTAGAGTTAGTGTGTTCTAGGGCGGGGTTTTTTTGGCTGGCTTTTCTTTCCTTTTGACACCAGGATTTCTTATTTTCTTGGTTGGCATCAGCATGTAGAATAGGCATTTTGTTGTGGTGAAGGAGTCAGAACACAATCATTTGTTACATCCTCCTGCTTCCCCTCTTGGTGCTGTCTGTAGCCATTAAGTGAATTTTTGCACAGAATCTGTTCAAAGTGTTTGTGTTCTGTTTCACCAAATAACGTGTAGCAGGAAAAATATCAGAGTCCATGATCTCTGATATTATTTTTTTATTAGCCTTCTCTCTCACTTTGTCATCTTGTAAATAGACTTGAATCTGTGGTGTGTCTAGGATGTGCATAGAGGACAGCAAAGTGCTTTGACTTAACTCTAGTGGATGTGCTGGCACAGCTTGCCACAAGTGACTGGAGTTAGCCTGGGTCTGCATGTTGTGTGGCAATGGTCTGTGGAAGAGGTGAAGGTGACTGCCCTCTATGTACTGTGTCAGACCATCAGAAGATCTGCTGTTACAGTGTGACCTGTATGTAGTCATTGGCATGTTGGTACTGTTGTGCTTTGTCACAACCTAAACTGTGCTAAATGAGGTGATGGAAGGAGTGAGTGTGGTAACTCACTGCAATGCATGTTACTGTCATTCTCTCACAATATAGGTGGCATGTATCTTGTATTAAACAAATAGGATCTCATTTAACTGAAAAAAAATAAACAAATAGGCTCTCATTTAACTGAAAAAAACCCAAAGTAAATAGATCTTATGTATAGTCTGTTGTACAGGGCCGGGCCCTGTCCTAAGCAACTCTTTATTTCCATCTGGTACAACACTTGTGTGGTTGTACTTGTGTGGCTATAGAACTGTGCACAGTGTTGTTTTATATTGCCTTGGCCAGGACTGCTGCGTATGTTAATATGCCATGCATGGAAAAACAATGTCATGTTTTAGGCAAGGATATTTATCACAGGATCACAGGGTGTCAGGGGTTGGAAGTGACCTTGGAGAGCTTCGAGTCCAACCCCCCTGCCAGAGCAGGACCATATGATCTAGCACAGGTCACACAGGAACACATCCAGGCGGGTTTTGAAAATCTCCAGAGAAGGAGACTCCACAACCTCCCTGGGGAGCCCGTTCCAGTGCTCTGTGACCCTTACAGTAAAGAAGTTCC
>JAAGNO010010169.1:10671-21217 GCA_033439905.1 Ceryle rudis
CAGTCTTCTCTTCTCCAGACTAAAGAGCCCCAGGTGTCTCAGCCTTTCCTCCTAAGGCATGTGTTCCAGTCCCTTCATCATTCTTGTAGCCTCCGTTGGACTCTCTCGAGCAGATCCTTGTCTCGCTTGAACTGGGGAGAAATAAGGTTATAAGGTTAAGAATGATGTTGATCATGTCTATTTTTCATCAGACAGTAACTGGCAAACTGAATGCTATGCTACCTCACTGTAGTAATTCTGGGATGTACTGAAGTGGGAGGCATGTGGGACTGGGCAGAGAGAGCAAGTGGTTTCTGGAGGCTCTCCTCAGTCAGTGGACTGTTCATACTTCCTCCTAGCTAAGTTGGGAACATACAGATCTGCATTCAGCCCGTAACTGTGCTATATTGTGTGTTTTGAGCCTTTTATTTAACAACTCATACAAAGCTCTGAGGTTTGCATTTTATATAGTCCCTCTGTTTTCTGGTACTCACAGAAGTAATGCTGAGAATGCCTCTTGCTCAAATCCAAAAAATGTGCTTGGGCAAACCTTGAAGAAACACTAATTTCCTTTGGCCAAGACAGCCATGCACTGAACCAGTACTGTTTGAGTGAAAGTACAAAAGTGGAGCTATTACGTTCCTGGTGTCAGTGAACATGGTGTGTGGCTGCACAGATCTTTTGTGTCATGTTTGGTCTGTGGTACAGCTCCTGTGCACTGTTCTGCTGGGCTCTCGTCTTTTATAAAAGATAGGCCTTCTAAACATAGGAAAATACTAGGTTGTCAGTATTTTCTTGCAATAACTGAACTTTCAAAGCTATGGTTTAAAAAAAAAGGATTGATATTTTTCTTATGAATGGTGGATTAAACCAGAAAATAACTGTAGGCCAGAATTCAGGCAATCCTGCAAGAAATCGCCCCTTCTCCAAAAGGACAAGGAAAACAGAGAATGTAAGGTTTGGGTTTAAGTGGGTTTTTGGTTTGCTTGGGGAAGTGGAGTTCTTCCACATAGATTTTTCTTCCTTGGTATCAAGTAATAAAGTTAGATGGAACTTTTGGTGCTAAGTAAGGCCGGTTTGATGGCAGAATACTGAACACTTTGTTCCGTTGCCACTCAGTCTCTCCCTTACTAATAATTTCAGGATTTGGCAAATAGTTCTTGCACACATACAGTATTTCTCAGGGTTTTGGACTCTGTTTGGATCAAGAGAGTAACGTGATTATTTATTATTATTTTATACTTTTCTGTCAACTGTGGAAATGGCCCTTCTCTTCAAACAGGGCTAAACCAAAAAGAGTAAAGGGAGTTCAGAGGCGTTACAGAACTAGTACATTCTCCATCCATTCCTGTTATAAACTCAGACAGCCATCAGTTTGCAGCATGCAGAGTAAGAAGCATCCCTGAGGCAGAGAATTGACAGGGAGAAGTGACAGACCTTCCTGTACCTCAAGGATGAGGAGAAGCCAGGATCTCTGCCTCTCCCCGGGGCTGAGCTGTCAGTGATGTGGCCATGGCACATACTGGTGAAGCAACTTGCAAAAGCACTCACCTGTGTCTCAGGACAAAGAGCAGCTTCCTAGGGCTGGGTGTGTTTCTTTGGCCTCCCTGTAGAAGCAATCTAGTGCTTCTGTGCCAGTCCAATTCCCACTAATGAAATTGTCCCCAGCTGCCTTTTCTTTGCCTTTATGTGGTGCCTTTGGCCTCTCCTCCTCTTGTTTATGCAGGAAATTGGGCTTTAGAGGGCAGCTCCACCTGGCAGCAGCATCACATGCCATCTTCCAGTGTGGCACCTTAGGTGACTTTCTGCCTTCCCTAAGCACCAGGCATTGTGTTACTGGTCTAATTCTCTTCTTCTCAATGTGGTGGTTCTGTACATGACAGCAGTGAGGTGTCTCCCAAGATGGTCAGTTGAATGGTGCTGAAGTCAGAGAGCAGAGGTGAATATTGCCACTACCTGTGCTATGTCAGAGCTTTCATACTTGGCTCACTACCCTCAGGCACATGGCTGCATGATCAGCAATTGCTGATCAACTCCTGTTTCTCAAGGTTAAAGAAGAAAGGTACAAAAGAAAAAATGGTGTACTGCTTTAAAGGTAAATGACTGCTTGTATATTTAGAATAAGGACTTCTTCGTCTGTGCTGCCAAACAAATAAGAGTTAAGTTGGTGAGACTGTATGTGCTCTGCTGTCATTTAGTGAAAGGTATGGACGTTATGTAAAGATGTAATGACTTTTCTTTGTCTGTCTGCTTAGGAACACCGTGTGTCTGGCAAAATTTTGAGAAGGCTCAAGGCGTTAAAGAAAGCTCAGCTAAATAAAGGAGGGCTAACGTGACATTGCAGTTACTTAATCCTGTATTTTCCTGCCATGTGACTGCAAGGATACTGAGGCACAGTGTTTCTTTTGCCTGGTGCACAGATTACGCTTTTACTGTCATCTTTCGGGATCAGTTGCTTTGTTAAACCTGCCATGAGGAGGAAACAGAGGAGCAACAAACTCTTTACAGCAAGGCTTCAAGGCACAGTGACAAGCTCACAGGCTGAAGAATGAATCAAACACTACATTCAGCTCTTGGAATGGTACCAGAATCAAGGAGAACCACTCTCTTAAGGTCAGCTATTGAAAATGAACTGGAAGCATCTGGATTTATTCAGAGTAGTTAATCAGCTATTTGTTTGATGTTTGTCTACCAACATAATTTTCAAAGCAGCAAGCTAAAGCCTGAAAATTCATGTCCAACGTTCTGCATGTGTCAAATGTACCAGACACACTGCTTTCTTGCAAAGTTTACAATTTTAATTGCAAAGTCTTCTCTACCTTGTAGATGAAGTTCCTGACATACTAAATCTATTAGTGAGAAACAAATGTAAACAGCTTCCAGTTTTATCTCTCATTCTGAACAGAACTGCAATATGTTGATATGCCAGATTTATTTTTAAAGTAATTTCCACTAATCCACAGACTTACGGTAAACTGCTTTTTTTGTTAAGTTTGTCACAGTGTCCATATTCATACCGAATTATTTAAACTCCTTCTTGGGACATCTTATTAAATGGGGAAGTGATTACCCTATAGACTATGACAACAGGATTTGTGAATGAAGGAAGTCTTGGACAACACCACTATTCCAGGTGGCATCGTGAGGACAGTGGAGATGATGATGGGCACCCGGAGTGCTATGGAGGAGATGAAGAGGGCAGGCAGCACAGGCTGACCCCATTTGAGAAACTAATGCAGGATATGTCTCAGAATGAAAAAATGGTGAAAGAATTAACCCTGGGAAAGAGAATTGGCTTCTATCGAGTCAGAGGAGAAATAGGAAGTGGAAATTTCTCACAAGTGAAGCTTGGAATTCATTCCCTAACCAAAGGTAGGCATCGCTGTGTGGGTCACCTTCATGCCGAGTGCCATAGTTCTATATGTATACATATGACCCTCTTTTGGAAGGCAGATGCTGTCTGAACCTTAAGTACGTATATAATTTATATGTGTCTTTTTTGTTGTTGTTGTTGAGTGATTCTATAGGCAGTGTCACAAATCAATGCTTAGATTTGGATTAGACTTTAAAGAAACCAGAAACAGTTACTCTAAATTACAGCTTTTACAAGAGAAATTCATCTGTGCGCTTCATGGATTTAACACATCTCATTCCTACAGCTCAAATACTCCACACCTTGAAGCATAGAGTTGTGCCTCCCCTCCTACAACTAATCCTCTGTCCACCTGTCCTCTTCCCTGCCCCAGGTCACGGACAGCAGGGCTATGGGTGATGAACCCCCAGGACAGCCTCGCTCAGCATGCTCCTGCCTGCACTGTTAGCAAAGCTTCCTGTGTTCATTGCATTTTACTAGTGTGGATAAAGCTTTTGTTTTGTTGCAGTAATTTTGGTGAGAAATTTTATGCTTGCTTAACTGACTTATTTGTAGGTGGCTCATAACTGTAAAAAGCTGGGACAGGGCTATAGGTGAGGGCTGAGCAAGTGCAGGGAAATCAGCTCTAGTACAGCCAGCCTGAGGTTTGTGTTGAACCATCATTTTTCTTTTTTTTTTTTTTTTTTTCCTTTAAGAATACAAAAATGTAACTTATATGCTGCTTCTAGGAAGAACTAGAAAGACTAGGTAACAGCAGTGAATGCTTCAGTCATCAGTATAACTAAGAACTTGTCTTTTTCTGTCTTGTTTCTTCTTCTGTCTCTGACTGACAAGAATAGAAACTGTTGTAGTTTTCCCTCAGGGATGACTAGTTTACCCCGCATCTTTGTACACTACTGCCTTGGTTTTTTCTGTCTTTAGTTCCCAGTTTGATTGACTTTCCTTCCCTCCATCATCTTAAAGGTGAGAGAATGAGACATATCTGAAAGCCTTCATACCATATTATCTGTTATTTTCTCTAACCACTCCTTTCAGCCCATACTGCAGAGGTGTGAAAGCTCACGTTTACCCCTTGTGTGCAGCAGTTGTCATACTGGGAATCAAAGTGGGGAAGTGATGGTATTTATTTTTTTCTAAATTTAAGCCTTCTTGTGCTTAGGAGTTGCTTTAATTGGGTGTGGATTCTTTGCTTTTTGCTTGTTTCAGAAAAGCACCTGTTTTGCTTGGCCCCCAGCAAGTTATTTCCTCTTCTGTTACATTGCCTTTTTTTTTTCCAAGAGAAAGCTGTCTTGTCCTTACTGCTGGAGGAAATGCTGCTTCTGTACTGGGAACAGGCAGAATGCTAATGAAAGGCAGTTAGAAATTTGATCTTCATGAACCTTTTACCTGTTGAACTTACTTAGAAGACAGGTTGCTTTAGCATTTGAACAGAGATGATTGAAAAAATTTGAACTTCAGTGAATACAGTAAGCTTAGACAAACAAAATATGAAAACCATATTTATTTTTTTTTCCAAAAGGTTCTTTTTTATGAGAAATATCTCAAATTATTTTTCTTAGGTTTGTTAGTGTTTTTTCTGATTAAAATGCTCACTGGGCAAGGAGTTCATTTCTTGATACTAAGTTTGCAACTGTCACGAGGACGGAAGGATGAAGGGTAAATATCATCTGACTCATCTCTGCCTGTGAGATTACCTGTCCTCATAAAATACAGTATGTGGATAGGAGAATAGGAACATGCATACATGTGCACACATGTACGCACGTGCATGCGTGCACAGACCGCACCACCACACCACACAAAGAGGATTCTGTGTTTTCCAGTAGATGTACATCGTGTTGGTACTGAAGTGATGTTCCTGCACAGTTCTAATGAGTACGAGTCTTTTTCTTGCTGATTGTATAAACACAAAGGCTTCATTAGTAATGCTCCAGTAGTGGGGAGGTGTATGTGTCAGGGGCTGTTCATCTCTTCTGTTCTTGTCATAAGTTCTAAGTATGGTCTTTCTCCTTACATGTTACCCTATATTAAAAAAGGAAACAATTTTGTTCTTTGAGCTTTAGGATGAGCTTTTGTAACAATTATGCATAATTGCTGTTCTGTATGTCTTGTGATCTGTCACAGCAGGATACATGAAAAAAAATTTCCTAAAGGGAGAGAGAAAAAATCTGCAGGGTGAAGAACCTTGTTTCTCTCAGAAGGGCTCTCTTGGTTGCTTAGAGGATGCAGGAAAATCTTGAGTGCTATGATGTGTATTGGGTTATTCAGGAGCACTATTAACCACTTCATTAACTTGAATTTTTGGCAGAGATTTTTTCCAGAGACCTGTGGAGTTCCTTGCTGGGGACTATTAGGTTCCTAAACTCCGTGTAACCTTTATTTTACATACCTTCCTGCTGAGAAATGTAGCGTAAGAGCACAGCTGAAGACATATAACTAAAAGCATCCAAAATTTACAGCTCATAAAAAGTCAGTCTAACGTGAAACTTCAATTGCAAAGGTAGGAGTGTCCAGGCACCTAGTTTGCTTTTTTGAAAAGCAATTCTAACTTTGTTCTGTTAGTATTTTGTTTCCTTTTCCCATCATAGTATACACCACTTCTTCCTGAAATTATTTCTCAGCCTTTTCCTAACTTTTAAGATTTCAGCTAGCTCTTTTCAGACCTCAGCATACACTGTGTACAGTCAATCAAAATCTCTTTCTGCTCAGCTTTAGTATTTTCCTAAATAACCTGCCTGATAAAAGTGCCCTTCTGTCCAGCATTGCTGCCATGCAAGGATAATACAGGACTTGTAAACCAAGCATTTTTGGAAGCAGAGATAAGAGTTTAAAAAAGGACAATGGCATGTTTTTTCCACTTTAGGTGGGCTGTTTTCCTTTGCATATCATGCATATGCAACTGCAATGATGTAGTCCCCATTTAGGATGGTGTGCGAACAGGATCAAGAAGGCCCTTCAGTTCTAAACTTTTTTTTCCTTTTCCTTTCAAAACTTTGCAAGGAAATTGACCAGGAGGAATAGCAAATTCCAGCAAAAGGGAAGGAATTTAAGCAAGAAGATTTTTTTTTTTTTAACTGAATTCCCTTAACTTTTATCAAATCAAGGCATAATGATGCAATTACATAGTTAAGAATGTAAGAATTACCATTCCTGTAGTATCTAAGCATTTAGTTGCGCAAATGTTACCTACTGCAATCTGATGCTCTTTCCTTTTTGGTTTAGGTGATCAATACACTACCCATGTGACAAGTGCCACAAGCCTTTCACCTCTAGGCCAGCAGTCTGCCAGGATCCATGTCGTTTGCTGTTAGTATTCAATAGCTGCATTTCCTCCCAGTTTACCACACCATCAGCAGCACCAGGCGGGAGTAGGCACGTGCTTTCCTACAGGGCTCACTAGAAAGCATGGAATAGGTCAGACAGAAGCAGTGTGGGAAAGACTGCTCTGTAATGAGCATGGGCTCCTTCTGAAAGCAGGCACATGAAGGGATAATTCATCACCTTTCACCAGAATCACATTTGCTTTGAAAATCTGCTGCACTCTAGTAGGCAGATCAATTTATGCATGTATGTTACTAAGAAGGGTAAACACACCAAGCATGGAGTTTTCTTGATTTGTACAGATATATGCATATATATCATTTACACTTTAGATATGTTGAAATGCTAAGCTTGAGTTAAGTAACTTTATAATACTAAGTAAAAATATTTCAAATGCTTTTATACCAGGAGACATGTACAAATCTCACACTTCTCTTCAAGCAACAAGTGAACAATAATGACTTTTTAAATGTACTAGAAACTGAGGTGATGATTTTTAATTTTTTTTCTTAAAGATTTGATAACAGTAATTAATTGTTAAGAAATCCGTGAATGTTTGACTAAGGTATTCTTGGGGAAAAAAAACCCTTCTGTCCAGGAATAAACATTGTTTTTATTGCCATGATCCACTTTAATTTTGCTGTCCCAACAAGTTGTACAAAGCCACTGTAAACCAGTTTTAACCAGACTAATCCTTCAAAAACCAGCTGTATTCAATAGAGTGAAGATAAAAGCCATAACCTACCAGTTAATACAGAAACATAAGAGCAATTGTGACTAACCTATTCATACTGCTCTGAGCTACCCTGGTGATGTGCTGCAGCTGCAGGTGTATGCCTGTGTTTTGTGGCCCTTGGCTTCACTGTAGATATGCTACAGAAACATGTAGAACTCAGCAGAAGCTTTGTATTACCAGGACTGGATGAGACAGATAGATTTGCTGTCTTACAGGATCCCTGCAATTTATTCTACTCCACTGCTTTTTTCCCTTCCTCAGAAAAAAATCTGTGCATAATGTAGTTTCATGGCCCACTGTGTAATACAGACATAAAAACCGTACATTTCCTGTATTCTGTACAGTACTAACAGCCACTCATACATGAACATGTTGGAAAAACTGGCACAGCTATCCTAAGAAAGAAAAACCTCTATAACACTGGTTTTGGTAAATGACTATTTGTGGGGGTATGGAACAAGAAGCCAGGGAAAGAGTTCTGTAAGTCACACCAACTTAAAAACACCTCTCCATTATAAACCTGCAGGATTCTAGCCAGAGCCCTTGAATTTCCCCCAGGTTTGTCTGTCTGCTCTGAAACAATGCACCTAAATTTGACAGCTCCACTAGTCTGCCAGTACCATGCTCAGGTATAGCTCACCTGAAGAGCTCTGAGCGAAGAACATAAGAGGAGTGCAGACCTTTACCAGCACTAGATGCAGAAAGCAGATGCTGCAGCTGTGGCCATCAGATGCATCATTAGCCTGGATCACACTAAGACAGCAGATGATTTGATGAGCCCTTGCAGTACCCTACCAACCTTTAGGTACCTGAGCAGTGAGTAGGGTGCCAGAGACAGAAAGGGGCACGGGGGTGTGTGAAGGATTGCAGGGCTCAGTAGGCCTCCACAGCTTAGTTTACACGGCTCAGAAGTGAAATATTATTGTAATTCTATAACCAAGCATTGTTTTAAGTAAATAGTATTACCATTTGCACCTATTGCATTAAAAACATGGGAAAGCATTCTTCTTTTCAGAGAAAGTTGCAATTAAGATTTTGGACAAGACAAAGCTAGACCGGAAGACACAACGTTTGCTATCTCGTGAGATATCCAGCATGGAAAAACTGCACCATCCAAACATCATCAGACTATATGAAGTGGTAGAGACACTTTCAAAACTGCATCTGGTGATGGAATATGCAGGAGGTGGGGAGCTCTTCACTAAAATCAGTACAGAAGGGAAACTGCTAGAAACGGAGTGTAAAATAATCTTCTCCCAGATTGTGTCTGCTGTGAAGCACATGGTAAGTTGCTCTTCCTCTACCCGCATGTTGCTCATCGCGCTACTCTAGCAGATTTTGTGTATGTATGTATCTTTTAGTTTTCAACTAGTAGGTTTACTGTTACAAAGATCCCAGGCCCCCATTTCTGAAGAGCAGAACAGAGAAGAGCTGTATTAAAGTGTCTGAGAGAGCTTTCACATCCACCTTGAGTGACTGCCTCTCTGCTGACAGCTTTTGGAAGGAGACTGAACTGGGAACACCTGGTTAAAGGAATGTCTTCACCCACAATACCGTTCTCCTGTATGCCTTAAATTGCCGTAGGCACCATCTAACAAAGCTTCATTTCTTCCCCCAACCTATTTCAAGACATGGGATTGGTCACTCTTCTGCTAGAAAAAAGTGTTCCAGAGAAGAAGCTTGTTAGGTGTTGCAAAGCCCAGCTGACTTATTAATGAATGTGGGAGACTGGCACTTAAGGCAGTTAATTCCTGGTCCTCACTTTGGCACAAATCTGTGAAAGTAACACCCAGGAAGACACTCTCCCCTTCCTGTCTTCTGGATTTAGGATGGTACTATTTGTGCAGAGCCCAAAGCATCTTATAAAGGCAGAAAAGGAGCAACTACCTACTTCAGTACCACCTCCTCTTACTTGCATAGTCTACAGCTACTTCAAACATCAGCATAAAAACAGGGGAAGAGTGTTCTGCAAGTCTGAGTAGTATTTGTTAAAGTTGGCTCTGGGTGCCCTCCAGTGGCTCATCTTCTCCTGCCACCTAGTAACCTCAGGCAAAGTCGAAAGCAAGTGTTCCCTGGACAGGCACCTAGAAACTACATTACAAACTGCTCGTGGCATATATAAACACTATGCCTTTTATATATATTGACAAAATGATCTCATGTCCTGTAAGTGATGGGTTGGATTCAACACCTTTTCCATAGCACAGGTACTCTGCAGCTACCGGAACTTACACATTTCAAGATTGCATCTCTTTCTTAGCATTAAGCCCAGACTACGAAGTTGGTTAACCTCTTCACCTGTACACACAGACTTCTGCAAAACATTTTACTTTTGTTAAGCTATCACATCTGGGCTACTTAAATCCCATCTCACTTCTGTTAGTCCACAGGGAGGACAGGAAATCCCTGCCCATTTTATTGATGACAGTTTAAAAATCATAGGATGCTAAAGGGCTTCCGTATTGCCTCCAGACACTGCACCTTGTTATTCAAAGGGTAGGGCAGAGAGTGCTCAAATGTGTCCATTCCTCCTAGTTACTTCAAAGATGAAGCCAAACCCTTACCTAATCAAGACACATATATTGCCACTGAGCAGAGCAAATTGAGTTTGAGTCCTTGGCCACTACTGCCACTTCCAAGGGAAAAAAAAAAAAAACCATACAAGTTACAACATATGTATTTATTTCCTTAGAAGGCACCTCTGAACGTGGTGTCCTGCAACAGCATGAAATACCACAAGACACAAGTCTCTGATCCTTTTCACCCGACACCACCAGTTCCTCACAGGACACGAGATCACACAACAGAACTGTGGCAACTTTCTTACTTTGTCAATGATTATGTTCATTTGGTGCAATAAACACTTTCACTTTTTATGTCCAAAAGCTCACGATATATGCAAAAATTTAATTAGTTAAAAGTAAAATATTTGTAACTTACATCATTACAGAAATGCAGTAACTGCAAAAGCGAGTGTTCTGAACCCTGAAAAAATACAGGTTTTGCACATGAAGATACCTAGTCTTGCAGGATTAGCCACAATGCCATCACAAATCTACTTCATGAAAACAGCTGGTATTAGTAAGTCGAGACTGCTATTTAAAAAAAAAAAAAAAAGAAAAAAAAAGGAAAAAACC
>JAAGNO010010169.1:21317-32586 GCA_033439905.1 Ceryle rudis
ACGGGCACAACAAATATAATAAAAAAAAAAAGTGGGTTTTAGTAAGTAGAGAATGAAATTTAAAAAAAAAAAAAAAAGAAAAAAAAAGGAAAAAACCCCACTAAAACCAAAACAAACAAACAAACAAAACCCAAACAAAACAAAACAAAAAAGCCAGCATAATTCTTCCCACCTTCTCCACTACTCTATTATTTTTGTAGCTGTGGAGAATTAAGATATGTTTAAATAACTTTTCAGTTTCATTGCAATGCCTATTTCTGAACTTTGTTGAAGATAACTCCCTTTCTCCTGTGTGGTAATTAACTGGAAAGGGGCAGTCACTTGAGAACTTCCCTATTAATGAACTAATACCAAAATTCCCTCTTGTTCTACAGCATGAGAATAATATCATTCACCGGGACCTGAAAGCAGAAAACATCTTCTACATCAGTAACACCTGTGTTAAGGTGGGAGACTTTGGATTCAGCACAGTAAGTAAAAGAGATGAAACTTTAAATACTTTCTGTGGATCTCCTCCTTATGCTGCCCCCGAACTCTTCCGAGATGAAAACTACATTGGTATTTACGTAGACATCTGGGCACTGGGAATCCTGTTATACTTTATGACGACGGGTATCATGCCATTTCGGGCAGATACAGTGGCCAAACTGAAAAAGTGCATTCTTGAAGGGACATACAGTTTGCCTTCCTGCCTCTCAGAAACTTGCCAGAAACTGATAAAAGGAGTCCTTCAGCCAGTACCAACTGAACGATACTCTGTCAAACTTATAATGAACAGTGAATGGATGCAAGGAATACAGTACCCCAAACCATTACAGCCATTTAAACTGAATCCAAAATATTTATCAGAAGTCAGTACACTCAAAGAGGAAGAAATCGAAGTGAAAAATATCCTGCAAGATCTGGGAATCACAGAAGAACACATTCAAAATAACCGGGGAAGAGATGCGCGCAGCTCAGTAACAGGGGTCTACAGGATTGTTTTGCACAAAGTACAGAAGAAAAGAGCACTTGAATGTGTTCCCATCATGTCCCATCCAGACCCTAAAGAACACGACTTGAGGACAGGAATCCATTCTTACAGCAGGATGAAGCACACATCCAAGCTGTGTTCCGTTTTATAAACTGCACTGCAATTTATACTCGGTACATTTAACAAAGGGGTTTATTCACTTTTCTTAAGTTCTGGTGTTATATTTTTTCTAGTTTTTGAATAAACCAAAAATGCCTCATCTCTTCTGCACTTCTCAAGTCACAGTGAAGCGCTCAAATACAGAGCCGTCATGCATGTTTGTCCCTTGCTCCAGATATATGGTATAGCCAGCACAAGACCCCCCTGTACATGAAACAGGTAAGGGATCATCATTGGAGATGATCTTTTAGTAAAGAGGAAAGCCTTGTATTTACAATGCACTTGGGAGGCTCAGTACAGGCACGTAACAGCTAACTTCTTGAAATGCTATTATCTCAGCTTGACACAATTTTACCACTGAAAGCCATGAGAGTGTTTGAGAAGTGCTACATGTAAGCAGAAATCAGACCGTAACCTAAATAACTGCAAATTCTTCTTTAAAACTTCTTTAGCAAATCAAACATGATAAAATATGTATCAGAGCTTTTGTTGTTGTTGTTGATGTTATTATGATTTTATTTAAAGAAACAGAAATGCTGTTGTTGACCACAATTCCCAATTTGTCAAAGTTCACAAAGACAAATTAGGGTATGCTGCTTTAACCCTGCATGGGTGGTTGCAATTCCTAGTGCATAACTGGTCGGGCTACTACCTACTAACCTTCTGACACCTTACACTACTTGCACAATTCTGACAGTCTAGAACAGCTTGGACTCCAATAAAGATTTAAGCATACTCCAAAGCCCATGTAGTCTTAAATTCTTGCTTTAGCACTAGGTATCAGTAAGCTGAATGCAACCAATAGTGATACTGAGCGTTACAGGCTTGTAATAATTCCTGCTATACTGCTTTGGCAACAAAGGCTGGCACAAAGCTGATTTTAACACTCCTGACCGCTGCAGGTCGTAAGCTGGATAGGCTGACAACTCCAATTGTTCTGAGCATCACCAAGATATGATGCTTTTCAGCGTCTGATTTTCAGCTTTAATTGCTTATTTTATACTTTAATCTTCAACATCATCAGCTGCAATGCAAATGGTGGAAAAGTGCAGTAGCTGTCCCCCTCTAGCAGGCATAGATGACATGCCTAAGCTGAGAGGTAGAGCCTATATGATTTTAGTTAAGGCAAGTACACCCAAACAAGGTTTAGAGAAGTGCAGCTAGTGCTTTCAAATTTAAAGGCAGGATGCCTTACCTATTATGGGGACTGTTATGATCAGTTGACTTTAAAAGGAGTGATTAATGTAAACAAGCAACAGAATCACTCTGAAAAGCCACCTATGGGAAACTGAACTCAGTGAGGCTCAGGTAAGTACACAGGAAGAAGCAGTCTGGCTTCAGAGTTCTTCTAAGGGGAATAAAACAATAACATCTTTCATAAGACAACAATAAAGACAAATGGTATTTCACAAACTGGGAATTAATTCATCTACTATGAACAGTTTCTATATGGAAGCATTTAAGTGATCTTGAAACACAGCCCTGAAATAATGGCTTTTCACCAACCTAAGCAACTCTCTCATTCCACTTGTGTAATGAGATGATATTAAGAAAGATTCAGAAGGCCCACATAGCTTGTGAACCCACAACTTTGGGTTTTCACAGAGCCAGTTTCCTCTTTCCTGTTAAAGAAAAAAAAAAAAAAGGCATCCTGAAAAGTCAGCAGTACTCCAACAAGTTTCAAATATCTCCAACTTTATTAAAATAAAGGATCAGCCTCACAGACTGTGAGGTCCCTGTGGCTCACACTGTGCCAGTAGCTCACTTCTTGGCTTGTCCACTGCCAGCAATGGACTTTGTTCCATGGCAATTTGTCTGTCTGGTGCCAAGTTAAGTTTCACAAGGGCAACCTAAATCAAACTTGCAAACACTATCATCATGCATCATTGCTCCATCATTTTCAACAGAACAAACAGATTAGTATTCATCAATTTATAATAAACAACTAATTTAGCAAGGCTTGACTGTACAAATACAGCAAGTTATCAAATTCTAGTGGGTTACAGATAATACAAACACTTCATTACACACACGCACAAAAAAAAGTAATTTAACAGACAAGTCATTTTTGCTACTTTATGTTAGATAATGTAGCTTTGTAGAATTAGCAAAGAAATAAATTGAACAAACCTTCATTCTGTACATTACCTCAATTTAAGTATATATTACAAGCTTACAAGGCTCATGTCATAGTTCATTTCCAATCTGGACTTTAAAATTCTACCCGAATGGACTCCACATTAGCACAGTATATCCGTCACTTTCAAAATGGATAGCTTTTAGCTTGCATGTTGGGAAAAAGAAATAGATGACGCCACTCCTACAGTATTACCAACAGTGAGGACTTCAAAGTACAAAGCCAAATTCAAAGTTATAAATAGTATTTCAGAAATGTAGTATATAAAGGATAGTGAGATGCCAGAGCTCCAAAGTCATCTTCCTCCCTTCCTATGTTTGCCAATTGAATTTGCTTCACAAAATCTAGAAGTTTTACCTGAATATTCTGCTGCCTTAGATACTTCTATTAAACAATCCAGAAAGGTGCCAAATCAATAAACGCATTTCTTTAGAAGAAGAAAAATTACTACCTCCCTTGTTTTTCCTCTTTCCTTCCAGGCTGCTGTGATTTATAATGCATGTATAAAACACGTTTATATGTACTTCTGCAGAAATTGCTTAGTAAGAAACATGGTGGGTCACAGAGTTTCTCAGAAGAAGACCCCTGTCTACCTGGTTTTGATCCAGTCATTCTGACAGAGAGAAATTCTATTCCAGCAATGAATGTTACTTGGTTCTATACCTTTTGCAAAGCAATGGCATGATGGCAGGTAGAGCGAGTGGAGAAAGGGAAGGTGATAAAGGGAGAGAAGAAGCGCAATGTTCAGAAGATTGACTGCTTACTGTCAAGGCACTGAGAACCCTAACATTAAAAGCTTGGACTATTTTGCCACACACTTGAGTACATGTGGAAGTCAAAATGTAGTTTTCAAGTAATTTTACATTAAAAGAGCAAGCAGAAAATTCTTTTTTTTGTTTTTTCCTTTCTTTTCTATGTACAAAGACCTTGTAATAGACTACAGCTACTACTCAGCAATTAAAAAAATTCAGACACGTTAAGGAATCCACACAGCCCCCAGCAAATCCCTCCATCTCCAGTATACTCATTATTTTAGTGTTCTGAAAATACTATAAATATCACACCATATAATGACAAATCTTTTCAAGGAGCTTGAACAATTTTTCCCTGCTCCAAAGAAGTACTACTGTACACTGAAACTTCAGCACTACCATCACCCTTTTTCTCTCTTGCTCTGCCCTCACACCTCCTTCCATTCCCCACCTCACAGAGGTATCTTAATGCTCCCCATTGGAAATGGCAACAGTAACACCTTCAGATTCTGTTGATGCAGGGATTCTTGGCACTTTCTTAGCAGGGCTTGGGATGTGCTAAGAAGAAGGGAAAAAAACCATTAAATACAGTTTTCTAGTTCACAGGCACTCATACTTCATGGCTAGTCGAACTCTCAAACAACATTCATGCTACACTGGACAGCTTGGTCTTAAGTCAATCCAACTGGTCATGCTTCATGCAAACTGATTACGTGAAAAGAGCCAGTTCTTGTTTCATTCTTGTGCAGTTTCATTCTTATGATAAAATGTGCTTTTAAGAATCCCATGCTCAGTTTTTTTACTTCTGGCTTGTATGTCACAAAAATTAAAAATATTTAATATAACTTGTTAGACCACTTCCTCTTTTAACATACATACTCATGCTAACACAAACACATAAACCGTTCCACCATTTATATCAAACTTTAAAAGAGTGCTGAGTGTTCACCTCACGAACCACGCCTGGGTGGACAACTTCCACTCCTGCCTCCAGAGGTCCATCACCCATGAGTGGGCGCCGTGCATAAGTTCTCCTGTGTTTTTCATCTACACGCACAAGGTACCACGTTCCCTCAAAGAGATCTTCCACGGAACACTGTGGAATATAGTTAGCTGTAAAAAAGCCAGTAACACACTGTTAGTTGATTCCTGGTAAGAGTTTTACACAACACAGACCTTTGCAGTTTGGATGCAGTACGACAGAAAAAACAAGTCTGCATTTTCATTTCAGCCATGTTGGGCCAATGAACATGAGCTATTCAGAAGCAGAACGGATTGGACACTTCCTTCATTCTACACCCTAATCACTTAAAGTCAGGTAAGCTAAGTGATGAGCATTTTGCTGTAAAACTAGAAATTATTTAGATTTATGAAGTTCTTACCCAAATGATGTGTTTCCTGTCTAATCTTCATGTTTTCAGCAAAGACATCAGGTGCAATACATTTTCTTGAGTCAAGTCTTGTTTTGAGATCAGAAAGGCTGGAAGTTATTCTGTCCAGTGCAGAACCTATGACATAAAACCATCACGTAAGGTAGCACCAGTGCTGAGAACTGCACATCAGCATGTTAATATTTCAAGCCCATTCAAAATACTTTGCATTACAGAAGCTGAACTTTTAGTCATTTAAAAAAAATCTCACGTAGCCAATCAAAATGTTAACAGAGTTTGAAGAATGTTATTTATTTGCCGAAGGAGACAAGCACTCCCTGGAGTCATACCATCTTCAGTCTAGCATTACTGTCACTAGATGTTGCTCTGCAGGTTCACTTACACTGGTGGGTAGTGCAACAAAGCATTTTAGAGGTGAGCTGTACAATGTAGTTAGTTAACACCTCTTTACTTTCACTCACCAGGAGTTGCATCCTGTGTAACTCTGATGGAATACAGTGTAGCAGCAAAGCCAGAGCCATACGAGAACACACTGATTCTCTGTCCTGCGAGCTGCTCTGGAGAGTACCTGCAAACAAAGCGGCGGTTGTTTAAAAGTTAGAATTAAGCCAAGGTGCCAATTTTAAATAACTAGAAAGTGCAGCTAGCTTAGAAAAAGAAGCCAGTAAATGATAATGACTACAATACACACTTAGCATAGTATGTACATTAATGATTACTTTTAAAATGCCATTTCAAACACTGCTGTTACGTGATGAGTCCAAAGCTGCCTAAGCAAAACAGAGCAAAGAAATGCCCAGAAAATTATTATCTAGGAGGCAACCACATTCTTATGTGACCAAAAGCCTAAAATGAAGAAACATGTCTTGGAAGGCAGAGTTAGAATAAAGAAAAAAAGGATCTAAGTATTGTTTAATATAAACTTGACATGATTTTGTAAAAGTCTGTCATTAAAAAAAAAGATCCAACCAAAAAAGCAAAAAAAAATCCTAACTTATTTTGGCTTTGCTTATTACAGTGAAAACAGAGAAGGAAATATGATTCTATTTTCCACTGCACTGGAGTTCTGGGGGGTTTTGGCAGGGGTGGGGAGAAGGCTAAGTCTGGGAAGAGACACCAGCTGACAAACAGGATCCTACTTTGGTAGGCAGTAAGCAGCTGTTTCAGATCAGCTTACGACACACAAATTTTGAATCTTCTTGTTACCTGAACCAACTGTGTGTGCAGAATAATTTTTTAACTTTAGTCTTTCTGCTTCAGGCAATCTAGTAGGAAAAGGTTGTCCAGATGGTGCTTTTACAAAAGGCTTTCAGAAACAAAAACCTTTTATGACCTTACATATAAAAGGCTACAACTTTTTTTCCCAATTTTATGCTTACTGGGCTAGAAGAGACGCCAGGCAACCATAGACTGAAGGGGTATACATATTTCCATTCTGATTGGATACGAGTAACGAAGCTTTGGTTTTCTGATTGAAGAGCTCTGCACTAGCTTTCATAAAAGCTTTTTCCACATCTCTGTCAAAATATGTATCTTCAAGTTTTACATCCCTATGGGAAAAAAAAAGTTCAGAAAAAGTTACTCAAACAGCAATAAGTAAAAACACACCTTGTTTGTATAACAAATTAAGGCTATGTGAATAAAGACGACAGCAGAGATTCTCACCTGAAAGCTTCCAGACCACTGAAAACACCACTTGCTGTTTCTGGCTTCTGGTCACTGAGAAAGTCATTCAGCAAGAGTCTGGCCACGGATTTCTGTACCAGTTTACAGTAGGGAGAATGAAAGATCATGAATCCAAAGTCACTCAAGGTGAAACGTCTGTCTATCCCCTCTGGAAGTGTCAGAAACGTTGTGTTACAACTTAGGATTAGTACTCACTTCAGCTATGAAAACAGAACAGGGAGGTGGCAGGACACCAGTCATCCTAACACATCAGCATACAAGAGACAACTGTAAGATGAACTATTGCTGTCAAGTTCATTTAACACACTGCTGCTCTTTCTACTTAAAAATTAGTTTCTTACTAACCTTTTGCACCAATTAACATTTGCCCTTCTTCTAGAAGAAAAAGCTGTAAGCTTAACAGAATCTCTGTATTTCTACCCAGCATTCTGACATAATTAAATTAATTAATTTAACTATCTAATCTTCACACCTATGCTTCTTAATAGGTGTGAAGCAATTATTAAACGTATGGGGTAAAAAAAAAACAAAACAAAAAGAACCAAACCAAACCAAGACCAACCAACCAAAACCAAACCAAAACATAAAAAAGAAAAACCACAATAACATTGTTACACAGCACTTCAACATTGACCACAATATCTTAAAAGCCTGGGTGGAGGGGGGGAATAACATGCTTTTAAGGAAGGTATTATATGTAACACCAGCAAAAGCCTGTAGAGACTATTCGTAGCCAACGTGTCAGGTACTTAGCCATTCCAGAACAGAAATAAGACATTTCTTATGGGAAAGAGCAAACATTTCAGTTGGCTCAGAACACAGAAACATGAATAAACGAACCCTTTAATAAACACAAATAAAGGGGCCTTTACTGTGATGGTGACAGAGCACTAGAACAG
This sequence comes from Ceryle rudis, assembly GCA_033439905.1. Taxonomy (NCBI): domain Eukaryota; kingdom Metazoa; phylum Chordata; class Aves; order Coraciiformes; family Cerylidae; genus Ceryle; species Ceryle rudis. The sequence goes on from JAAGNO010010169.1 coordinate 29,315, forward strand.
GCTGCCCAGAAAGGTTGAGGAGTCTCTTCTCTGGAGATACTCAAAACCTGCCTGGATGCAGGCATGCAACCTGACCTAGGTGAATCTGCTTTGGCAGGTGTGTTGGACTGGATGATCCCCAGAGGTCCCTTCCAACTCCTATCATTCCATGATATACTAGTCTTCAGACTGGACGCTAAAATATGTTGTCTGTGTAGTTACACATTCCAGCACTTGCCAGATCTCGCAATATCATCAGGTGAGGCTACATACGTACCCTTTTGCCACTGGGCATGGATTTTGTTGCGATAGACAGTATAGCAGCGATCTAATGCACTGAGGTAGCACTGTATAGATAGTTTGCCATCAACTACTGGATATTCAGAAACCATATCTGGTTTATAGAAGTCATATGCATGCTGCATGTGGGTTCCACGCAATCCTGATGGACAGAAATTGACAAAAGTTGAAAATTATTTCATTCATCTGCTTTGAGTGAATCTGAATGCATCAGTTTACACATGTGGGGAAACAAGCAATATCTACCCCCAGTCAAGCAGGTTTTGAGAGTACCTCTGGCCCTTTAAGCTAAGGTTTCACACAGTTCTCAATTGCTTCCTAAGAACGGTAGGACTAAGCACAGCAAACACAAGTAATGAATGATTTCCATCATTTCGCCTTGGAAGTAGGGCACTGTGTTATTCAGCTCTAGTCCACTCTTCAACAATTTGACTGGAGAATCCCCAAGGAAATAAAAAGATCAAGGCATCTCTAGTTCTTTCTGGCTCCTGTAAGGGGACTTTGCCAAGTTAGCCCAGAGCAAGAGGAGACAAAGTACAATTTCTGACACTAGTGGGATTTAATCCAGCCCTCCAGCAGTGCACAAAAACCAGACTCAGAATGGATCCAGTTATATGGCTGAACAGTATTTGTTTTCTCACAGGACTAACCTCTCTCAAAAATTAGTGGAGCATTTGGACCAACCAGCATAGCAACAGCACCGGCTCCACCTGTAGGCCTGGCATTTCCAGTGGCATACACAGCAATGTCTCCAGCAACAACAAGTGCGTAGCGTCCTGTGAAAAACAGAATGATGAGAAAGAAGACAAGAATCTAGAACATTTTAATACCCATTAGCAACTTTTAGACTCTGGTTAGAGAGAAGACAAGCCCAAGACCTTTCCCTCACATTTCAATTTCCTGGAAGGCACAAATTTACAGGAAAAGACCAGTGATTATTATTAGCCATGTCATTATTTATTGCACTTTAACTGAACTAGTAGCAAATGCCCAAAGCATTTAACAAAACGACTTTGGAAGAGAAAAACAGTTTATTCTCTGGTTTTTGTGGGTTTTTTTTTTTTTATGGTTAAATATTAACTCTCATTATATGGCAGACTACTCAAAACCAGAGGATGACAACTTTTCAAGAAAACACCCTGAAAACTTACCATCCCAAGAACTGGACTCAATCCAATTAATAGCATTAAAAAGAGCAGCAGTGCCTCCATAGCATGCATTGGTGGTGTCAATTCCTTCCACATCTGTATTACCAGACTCTTCAAAAAGCTGCATCAGGACAGTCTTTACGGATTTTGATTTATCAATTATCGTCTCCGTTCCAACTTCTAATCTCCCAATACAATCATAGGAAAGGCTGTTCCTCTCCATGAGCTTCTGAACGACAGTCAAGCAGAGAGAATTGATATCCTCACGGTCAGAGCAGAACCCCATCTTTGACTGCCCTAGCCCAATGGTGTATTTCCCAGCATCCACACCATCGTACTTCTCCAGCTCAGTCTGGTCAACGTACTGAGAGGGAAAATATATTTCCAGTGCAACAATTCCCACATCTTTGGGCCAGCAGGATTCAGCATTCACTGGAAGAGACCCAGGCATCGTGGTAGATCTTTAAGAAAAAAAGAAAAACACAAAAAAAACCCAGTTGACTTATTCACATCCATTTTGAGAGACCTACTTACATATTATGTAGGTTTATAGAAAAAAAAAAATAAATTTCAGGTACTCTACAAGGTCATTTGCAAAAGGCACACCTTTGCCTCTGAGGACACTTTGGTCTGAGCATACTGTAGACATCATGAGAAGTTTTGCAACATTTTATATAAAGAAGTACTTTTAACTGAAAATAAATTTCAGTCCTGGAGATGAGCAGATGTAGACTAACCCCAAATTATTTTACTGAAGCAAAACACAGGCTTAACAAGTAGTTAGTGCTTGAGCAGTCTTAATGTTCACTATTCTACTTCTGCTAAAAGTTTAAAGTCTCGATTTTACACAGCTAATCTAGAAACATTGAGGGGTTTGTTTTGTTTTTTATAATGTTGCAAGTTGGAAACTTGATTTTTTAAAACTTGCATGTGTGGTGCTGGCTTTTTATTATTTATTTTTCGTTGGGTTGTTTTTGTTTTTGGTTTTGTGTGTTTTAAGCATACTCTGTTCTGTCAGTCCAAAACACTAGAACTCCTAACACCCAGCCTAGAGAAGCATCCAGCAGGGTGACATGAACACACAGGGATTCTCCCTGATTCTTAGTTTAACCCCATAACTTCACTGTCATTACACTGGAGAATACACTACACTCCAGGATATATTACACCCCATTACTCTGACCATATCCCTATTAGCCAGACAGGCAGAACCTTCCTGCACTTTTGCTTACAGCTTCAGAGATCACTTGTCCCTTTTATGCCCTGCTGCAAGGACCCTCACACTGACCTTACCCAGCTTCTCCCACAACATTATGATGAGCTGCGTAAAGGAATAAAGCCATTCTCTGCAGGAATAACGACTTCACAGGATGTGTGTTAAGATACAAGTGTTAGGAAAACATCAGAAGTGTTTTCTGTTACAGGTACAGTCTTATGTAAGACCTAAAGTACAATCACATGGCTCGCCATTAATTTTGACTGCCTCGAACGAAGTTTCAACCATAGCCATGATGTAACTAAAATAACCTGCTCAAGCATTTCTCGTGCAGCCTTTATTCATATTAAAACTCGTAAAAGTGAGAAAAGGCTTATTTAAAACTGCTGTACAGCGCACGGCCGCGATTTTAAGCCGAACCGATTTTGCCTTGTTTGTGCATCCCGGCTGCCACCTCGGCTCGCGCCCTCGTGCCCGCTCGGTCTGACCGAGACCTCCTCTTCCTTAACCCACCCGGCCACGAAGCCCCTCGCCTCAGGCGACCGCCGCCACGCGACAAGCCGGCCTCGCTGTGGGCGATGACGACACTGAGGGCGGCGGGCACCCTCGTCCCCAACGCCTCAAGGTTA